>JAWPHD010006766.1:0-139582 GCA_037043455.1 Cyrtodaria siliqua
CAGACGAATACAAATCTAAAGTAGGTGATCAGCTGGCTCCATCTTAATGGTGTTTAAAGGCATACGGATTGTCAATCCGAGGACTGAGTTTGAATCCCGTGTTGTGCAAACTATTTTTCAATGATAACGACAGTTTTATGTTGCTACATTGAACTTCGAGTATTAAAAAACATGATGTCCTGGTATAAGTGTATCTCCTTATTTATAGGTTTACAGCCATGTTACCGAAGAATGAGACTTAAATTAAAACCGCCCCAAACACGCCCAGTATGTCCGTCTATGATACTCTTTAAGTATAGCTATAGTAGCTTTAAGAGTGGAACATATTGAATTGAATTGAATGTTGTTCAACGGCTCATCAACACAGTATAGGTTATTTAGAGCCGCCCCCAGAGAGAGGGGAAGGATACATAGGAATTTCCGTGTGAAACCGTTTGCCCTACTCTTATTATCGTATAGAATCCTATGGTTTGTTAACCGTGCTCGGAGGAACATATTGAACAATGTGTACAATTGTGTACAATTGTATATTGTGTCACTGTGGGACTGCAACATGGGTAACATTCTATATTGTTGCCATCTATTAGAATACCGTGTACGTTTGTAAGCATGGATACATACTATATGTGTCTTAGAGACAGGACTTTATAAATGCCACAACACACTTTCCAACACCATTTTTTTAAATTTTAAATATGAATTTGAAATAAACTAACAGTAAGACAAAAAGTATCTCGTATCAAAGTACTATCCTAATTTCTCTATCAAATTTCCTATTAGCCGAAATAGAACAGAATTAAATTGCCAAAAATTGAGTCTAGCGGACCGGAATGCAAGCTTAAAGTGTCAAAACATAGACATGGCTTCACTAAAGACTGCTTATAGACTGCTTCGGAATGCCGAGCGGACCTATTTTATACAGGTTCTCTCGCGGCAACAGTCATGAAAACCTGTCCAGGTTGCCACATTGGTACCTGACTTATTGCCTACCATTATGGTCAGCATTCAATCACTTGTGACACCAACTGCGTGGTTTAGCTTTTATCAGACCCAAAATATAGTCGTAAACAACCGCCATATGGTTGTATCTTGACACCGGAGTCAGTACCAACCGTCTTTTAATGCGTTTGTTGGACATATAGTATATAATGATGAATTACTAACCTCGGCTTAGGCGTATGTTCTCGGTAAACAACACATTAGGTATTGTTTATATGATTGTATTTATGTAACTGACCAACTTAAATGCAGCCAATTACTGATAGTACACTAACATTTCGGTCAACAATATGCTTAACCTATATCTGTTTCTGCACTATGATGAAACAAGAAACCATATGTTCTGTACTTTGATAAAATGTGAAATACTATACTATAATTCAATATATGAATACACAACAATAAAACAAATACGACTTTAACGCATATTTTGACATTTATATAAGACTAGTGTACCAGGATGAAAATATTTAACTGCCCTTTGACTAGTTTATTTATGAGTGCCCCGTGGATAAAATAGTCTACGTTGTCATATATATGACGGTAGCATGGCAAAAGTACATGAACTATATTTTGCAAATGAATTGGTAATACACCAAACTGTGTGGACTGTATGTGTCCAACCTGTCAAAACGACTTTATTACGTTGCATGCCCAAGTGCTTCAGCAATCTCTACCAGAGGCCATTACATTGACCTCTGTCGACGTCTCAGAAAGTAGTCTGCGATCACATGATAATTTGTCACATGACCATAGCTAAAATATAAAAATGGCGAACAGAACTTCAACAACGTGACACCACCAACTATCGGCTGCTGATAGACATGTAAACAATGGAAAGAAACACGACTTATGATCTACATTTTGATATATATTATAGTTAGTACTTTAATTTAATGTAGGTTAAGATCTATGTGATATTGGAAAGTGCTGGTAAGCAAAACGCTATACTGTAACCCCTATAGGGACGATTTGGTGGTGCCTATTTTAAAGTTTTGACGGCGGAGTGATATGCCAAAGTACAAACCTTTATACTACCGCAATGTAATTCTGAGCATAGTATTTGGTGAGACGTGACAGAGATGTATGTTTATGCAAGGAACGACAACTCTGGGTAGAGATTGGTGCTTGAGGTGTAAGATAACTCATTATGCCCATTAAGCACGACATGGGTAGAACAATATATTATTATTTCTGCCATTAATAACTAATATAATATAATATCATGTCGTCTGGTATGAGAGCACCATGGGTAAAATACTATTTTATGTCTTCTGTTTCAGGGGAAATTTTACGACAATCTGTCGTTTTTTAGGCAAAAAGTACAATAGGTCGTGTGTATGGGTGCAGTATAAGTAACCTACAATATATATATATGTGTTATTTCGTCTGTTTGAGTGCTTTAGGGGTAATATGCTACTACTTTGTAGAGTTTATGAGTGCAACATGGGCAAAACCTATACAAGAATTCGTATGTTGGTAAGTAAAATAATAGAGTGTGTGTAAGAGTGCAGTACTGGTAACAACCTACTATTTGTCGTCTGCGTATAACTAAAGTAATCGATGGTAGCATGTGTATGAATGCAATATGAGCAAACGTATTTGGATCGTCGTAGTTATTACATTTGCATACTAGTAAGTGCATCATGGGAAAACTCAGTATTATGTCGTTTGTATGGAGTTTTATGCATTATACATTAACATATTATGACAGATATCTTAGTCAGCCATGTTTTTCATTTTGTGACTATTATGCATCAACTATGTACTTTTTCAGGAAATCTGTTAACAGATGCGATTATAGACTTCCATCGAAACTTTTCCCACTCAAATAACACATGGGCACCAGCGTCCATCGCCATATGGAACGGCGGTGGAATAAGAGCTAGCATAAACAAGGGTTAGTAAATGAAATGTAAAATGGCTTTTTGTTATATAGATACGTTTGAAAAACGTTTACTGGTTAGGGAACTTGACAGTTTTATGTTGATAGAGGAAGTGATAGCTTCATATGCTGGCTTCGTGTTGATAGCGTAAGCGATTGCGTTTATGTTGATAAGGATGGTTAAGGCACGTGATAGCTCCATGTTGATAGAGAATCGTTAAGGCACGTGATAGCTCCATGTTGATAGAGAATCGTTGAGGCACGTGATTGATTTTACGTTGAAAAAGAATTGTTGCCCATTCAGGCTCTAAAGTGTGGAACTCACTTCCTCACCATATAAAAAATGCCCAATCTGTTAATCATTTCAAAACACTGTATTTATGGATTAACCAACCCATATAATAATGACTAAATCTTGCAACTCAGTTTGGACATATTTCCGTTACTGTACGCATGAATATACTACAATGTTTCGGCAGCGAATCTTATATGTTTTTCATAATTGCACATGGTAAGGTAGAAATGAACAGTTTCTTTGAGTTTTTCATTTTGATAACGCAACATGGTAGCAGTGAACAGTTTATCTGTGTTGTAATGCACGCTAACACACACGCATCCCTTAAAATTAATGGGAACAATTGTATGTCTGTGCTGATGTGTACTTCTAGCATGTCGTAAAGGTGAATATGTAATCAATATGTAACGCATGTCAAGGATTTGACCAGAACGAAGCGAGGTCGTCCACCTTGATTCGAAATGTTTGGTAGGAAGAACTGATGGTCAAAATTGGGAAGAAAGTGTCTGTTAAGAAAAAAATGTCGTGGCATGTTTACGTCTTCGTGACAACTTTTTTTTCTTCAATATTGTCTCACCACACGTGACTTGATCTGTTATTATGTTAAACTTTCTTCCCAGTTCCTACCAAGATATAATGCTATTTTCTCTCGGGAGCTATTTTACGCTTTCGTAAAACCTTGCTTGTTTTAAATATATATCACATATCTTTGTAAATATTGTATGATATATATTGTTGAGGGCCTCATGGAAGATTGACTAGTTTCAAATGAGTTCTCTCGTTAAATAAAGTCTTTATCATTATTAGTATTAAGGCACGTGATAGCACCATGTTGATAAAATATGGTTAAGGCAAGTGCTAGCTTAATGGTGATAAAGTATGGTTAAGGCATGTGATAGCTTCATGGTTACGGCAAGTGATAGCTTCATGTCGATAAAGTATGGTTAAGGCACGTGATAGCTTCATGTCGAAAGACGATGGTTAAGTACCGTGATAGTTCCATGTCGATAGGTTAATGCACGTGATAGTTTCAGGTTGAAAAGGATGGTTAAGGCACGTGATAGCTTCATGTTGATAAACGATGGTTAAGGCACGTGATAGCTTCATGTCGATAAAGAATGGTTAAAGCACATGATAGCTTCATGTTGATAATGAATGGTTAAGGCACGTGATAGCTTCATGTTTATAAAGGATGGTTAAGGCAGGTGATAGTTTCATGTTGAGCTTCATGATGATAATGAATGGTTAAGGCACGAGATAGCCTCATGTTTATAAAGGATGGTTAAGGCACGTGATAGTTTCATGTTTATAAAGGATGGTTAAGGCACGTGATAGCTTCGTGTTTATAAAGGATGGTTAAGGCAGGTGATAGTTTCATGTTGAGCTTCATGTTGATAATGAATGGTTAAGGCACGAGATAGCCTCATGTTTATAAAGGATGGTTAAGGCACGTGATAGCTTTATGGTGATAAAGTAAGGTTAAGGCAGGTAATAGTTTCATGTTTATAAAGGATGGTTAAGGTACGTGATAGCTTCATGGTGATAAAGTATGGTTAAGGCAGGTAATAGTTTCATGTTTATAAAGGATGGTTAAGGCAGGTGATAGTTTCATGTTGAGCTTCATGTTGATAATGAATGGTTAAGGCACGAGATAGCCTCATGTTTATAAAGGATGGTTAAGGCACGTGATAGCTTCATGGTGATAAAGTATGGTTAAGGCAGGTAATAGTTTCATGTTTATAAAGGATGGTTAAGGCACGTGATAGCTTCATGGTGATAAATAATGGTTAAGGCAGGTAATAGTTTCATGTTTATAAAGGATGGTTAAGGTACGTGATAGCTTTATGTCGAAAAGGATGGTTAAGGCACGTGATAGCTGCATGTTGATAAAGTATGGTTAAGGCAGGTAATAGTTTCATGTTTATAAAGGATGGTTAAGGCACGTGATGGCTTCATGTTTATAAATGATGGTTAAGGCACGTGATAGCTTCATGTTTATAAAGGATGGTTAAGGCACGAGATAGCCTCATGTTTATAAAGGATGGTTAAGGCAGGTAATAGTTTTATGTTGAGCTTCATGTTTATAAAGGATGGTTAAGGCACGAGATAGCCTCATGTTTATAAAGGATGGTTAAGGCAGGTAATAGTTTTATGTTAAGCTTCATGTTTATAAAGGATGGATAAGGCACGAGATAGCCTCATGTTTATAAATGATGGTTAAGGCACGTGATAGTTTCATGTTTATAAAGGATGGTTAAAGCAGGTATTAGTTTCATGTTTATAAAGGATGGTTAAGCAGGTGATAGTTTCATGTTGAGCTTCATGTTGATAATGAATGGTTAAGGCACGAGATAGCCTCATGTTTATAAAGGATGGATAAGGCACGAGATAGCCTCATGTTTATAAAGGATGGTTAAGGCACGTGATAGTTTCATGTTTATAAAGGATGGTTAAAGCAGGTGATAGTTTCATGTTGAGCTTCATGTTTATAAAGGATGGATAAGGCACGAGATAGCCTCATGTTTATAAAGGATGGTTAAGGCACGTGATAGTTTCATGTTTATAAAGGATGGTTAAGCAGGTGATAGTTTCATGTTGAGCTTCATGTTGATAATGAATGATTAAGGCACGAGATAGCCTCATGTTTATAAAGGATGGTTAAGGCAGGTAATAGTTTCATGTTGAGCTTCATGTTTATAAAGGATGGATAAGGCACGAGATAGCCTCATGTTTATAAAGGATGGTTAAAGCAGGAAATAGTTTCATGTTTATAAAGGATGGTTAAGCAAGTGATAGTTTCATGTTGAGCTTCATGTTGATAATGAATGGTTAAGGCACGAGATAGCCTCATGTTTATAAAGGATGGTTAAGGCACGTGATAGTTTCATGTTTATAAAGGATGGTTAAGGCACGTGATAGCTTCATGTTTATAAAGGATGGTTAAGGCAGGTGATAGTTTCATGTTGAGCTTCATGTTGATAATGAATGGTTAAGGCACGAGATAGCCTCATGTTTATAAAGGATGGTTAAGGCACGTGATAGTTTCATGTTTATAAAGGATGGTTAAGGCACGTGATAGTTTCATGTTTATAAAGGATGATTAAGGCACGAGATAGCTTCATGTTTATAAAGGATGGTGAAGGCAGGTGGTAGTTACATGTTTATAAAGGATGGTTAAGGCACGTGATAGCTTCATGGTGATAAAGTATGGTTAAGGCATGTAATAGTTTCATGTTTATAAAGGATGGTTAAGGCACGTGATGGCTGCATGGTGATAAATGATGGTTAAGGCACGTGATAGCTTTATGACGAAAAGGATGGTTAAGGCACGTGATAGCTGCATGTTGATAAAGGATGGTTAAGGCAGGTAATGGTTTCATGTTTATAAAGGATGGTTAAGGCACGTGATAGCTTCATGTTTATAACGGATGGTTAAGGTAGGTGATAGTTTCATGTTTATAAAGGATGGTTAAGGCACGTGATAGCTTCATGGTGATAAAGTATGGTTAAGGCATGTAATAGTTTCATGTTTATAAAGGATGGTTAAGGCACGTGATGGCTGCATGGTGATAAATGATGGTTAAGGCACGTGATAGCTTTATGACGAAAAGGATGGTTAAGGCACGTGATAGCTGCATGTTGATAAAGGATGGTTAAGGCAGGTAATAGTTTCATGTTTATAAAGGATGGTTAAGGCACGTGATGACTTCATGTTTATAAATGATGGTTAAGACACATGATAGCTTTATGTCGAAAAGGATGGTTCAGGCACGTGATAGCTGCATGTTGATAAAGGATAGTAAAGGCACGTGAAAGCTTCATGCCGATAAAGGATGTGATAGCTTCGTGTTGATAGAGGATGGTTAAGGCACATGATAGTTTCATGTCGATAAAGGATGGTTAAGGCACGTGATAGCTTCATGTTGATAAAGGATGGTTAAGGCACGTGATAGCTCCATGTCAATAAAGGATGTGATAGCTTCGTGTTGATAGAGGATGGTTAAGGCACGTGCTAGCTTCATGTTTATAAAGGATGGTTAACGCACGTGATGGCTTCATATTTATAAATGATAGTTAAGGCACGTGATAGCTTTATGTTGAAAGTCATGGTAAAGGCACGTGACAGCTGCATGTTGATAAAGGATGGTTAAGGCACGTGATAGCTTCATGTCGATAAAGCATGTGATAGCTTCATGTTTGTAGAGGATGGTAAAGGCACTTGATAGTTTCATGTCGATAAATGATGGTTAAGGCACGTGATAGCTTCATGTTGATAAAGGATGGTTAAGGCATGTGATAGCTTCATGTCGATAAAGGATGTGATAGCTTCAGAATCATATCCCTTTAAAGAAGCTATCTCGCCAACAACAGCCAACTTTTACAACAAATGTACATCGTTTTTAAACCTACTGAGGCACACCCGATTACCGGCAGCCGTAGGCACAGTTCGGCAGCCGTAGGCACAGTTCCCGGTAAAGAAAAAAAAGTTTCAAAAGGGTAAATACATCTAGTTTTATGACTTGTTAGCCTTAAACTATTAGAAAAGTGAATCGGCCATTTTAATTTGAAGGAATGTTGTGTATGTCTCCTGATTCCAGTGAAATTTGAACCTATATTATGCGAGTTACGGTAGGTTAAATGTTGAAATTAAAGGGACACTGTCCGTAACTTTTAGTTTATAAAACACCCAATAATTATGTTCGCAAACATTATTCACTTAACATTATTCAATATTTACTAATTTTAAAAGCAAGATTGTTTAACGGAATTCAATCGCGGTACAAAAAAAAACAAATCCACTTCGTGGGTTTGAACTCGCAGCCCAAATTCGCAGTAAAAATAAGTGTGCGTGAGCGTAAAGTTGTCGGAACTCGCTCCCGACTGAGCTAAGCGGGCTATACATATTAAGCAATACATACTATGGTGAAAACCTTGTGCGCTATATTGTGGGTCCCACTTTATTTACATTTAATAATTAAAACTTCTTTTTTTTTCAAACTCACGAATATATTCCTACATACTTCTTAGGGTCTATCCTCATGTTTTCATGTATACATTTCAATGAATAAAAGTCAGACAGTTATTTGGTTATGCTCAATATCTGCTTACTTACGGACAGTGTCCCTTTAAGCTAAAAACTGTGGTTGTAGAAAGTCCAATACCGCTCACGCTTATTGACTGGAAAATCGTCACGCTCGATTGACCGTATTATATTGGTATTAAAGGCACCGCGACTACTCGAGATTGTGTGAATTAAAAAAAATGGCTTGTAGTAATTCGAGTGCCGCTGAATATGTTGAACATGTTATGTCATCGCCTGCAGTAAGTAAGATAACAAACTCATGTGATGCGAGCTCTAGTACACGTAAAAGGTACCTATCTGGGGATGGACAAAGTGACTTTGAAACTAGCAAAAAAATAAAATCTGATGATAATAGCGAGTTGATGTCAATGATTAAAGTTGAACTGGTCTGCTTTAAAACTGAGTTACGAGCTGATATATCTGATACACTTGAGCAAAAGTTTAACACATTTGAAAAGAAAATTACAGATGCTGTCTTGAAAGTTGTGCATGAAGAAATAGATACAGTAAGAAAAAAATTCAATGAAAGAATAGATGGTTTGTCTAACAAATTAGAACATAAATTACTGAAAGTTATCGAAGATCAAATTGAATCAAAAATTGAACCTAAATTAAAACAAGTCAAAGATGAAATAAAGCGTGATTGCGGATCACAAAGCTCAAGATGATATTGACAATATGAAGAAAAGCTACTCTGATGTAGCCAAAACCCAATCTAAGGAACCAAGCATTGACCTAAACATTGTTATAAAAATCTGAAATCAGACAAGAACGAAAACACAGATAAAAGCATTACAATGAACTTGGTTAACAAATTAATAAGAGATGGACTCAAATTGTCAGATGTTAAGATAGTTCAATGTGAAACGTAAAACAACATCAGGACAGAGACCGGGGGTAATAATCGCTAAAGTGGAAAACGTAGAGCAGAAAACCAAGATTATAAAAAACAAAGCAAAACTGAGAATGTGCCCTGGTTATGAAAGAGTATATGTGGAAAACGACAGAAGTCTAGAGTCGAGAGTTAACGAATCGAACATGTACACTGTCCTTAAAGAAATAGGTAGGGCTGAAAACTATTTTGTGTCTGGTAACGGCAGAATCGTGCGAAAATTAGTAAACATCGTTAGGGGGGTATAACGGTTGGAGCATGGAATGTCGGAGGATGGTCTCTAAAATCTAACAGCGATGCTAATATTAAACAAGAAATTATTAAACATTACGATTTCGATATATTTGGAATCTGTGAAACGTTTTTTTAAAAATGATGAAACTATAAATCTTAATGGATATGAATGGGTTGGAAATAATAGAAAGTCAGTTCACGTTAAAGCCAAGAGAGGATCAGGTGGCGTAGGGGCTTTTATAAAAAAGACATTACTTGAAACATATACATACACTGTTGATATGCTAATGGAAGATGTCATGTGGTTAAAATTCCAACATATTGAAACAGACCACAAATTTACTATTTGCATTTGTTACCTACCTCCAGAGGGGTCAAGCAGAAGATCTGACGCTGAACAGTTTTATTCTGAATTGATGTTGAAAGTATACGAATACCAAATGATGAAATTTAATTATATGCGGTGATTTTAACTCGAGGATTGGTAATGAATGTGACTACATAGAAGGTGTAGATTGTGTCCAACCAAGACAGATACTAGATGAAAAGGTGAATCCATATGGGCATTTGTTGATCGATTTTCTGGTGAATACAAATATTGTGTATAGTGAACGGCAGACTTGGTGAAGACAATTTTACGAATATCGGTATAAAACGGCAGCTCTGTTGTCGATTACTTTATAGTGCCACATGAGCAACTTCAGAACTATCGATCTTTAAAGTGCTTGCAATGTCATCGGTTATAAATGACATTAACCTTCAAGGACACTCTAAAATCCTCTGAGCATTCTATTATATACATGCAAATGAAAGAAATGTTAAACGAATACAACAACGATAATGTTATAATTTTGAACCAAACCCGATATGTAAGAAGCAGTACGTGGTCAGTGACATACCTGTGTCGTTTTTGAATTGTGAAAACTCATTGTCCATGATATCAGATTGTGTGATAAGAATAGAAAATCATATAAAGAAAGAAAATGGTGTTAAGACGGCATATTTGGAATTTGTTAATTTACTAAATAAAGAAATGCACGAGAAACTGAAGCCCAGAAGGACGTCAAATACAGTACTTAAACCCCATAAAACAACATCGAAACCATACTGGAATTCAGAACTTCAACATCTTTGGGATAAGGCATGTTGGTGTGAAAAAACATGGTTATCGTGTAAAACATGTAATGCAAGTAAACGAAAATTAAGAACGGAGTTTTGTATAGCACGAAAAGCATTTGATAAATGCAATAGGAAATATAAACGGAAGTTTCAAATAGATGAACAAAATAAACTTGAGGAAGAGCTGAAGAGCACTGAAAATACAAGAGACTTTTGGACCAAAATAGGGAAATTAGGGTTAGCAAATGACAGAAAAGGTAGTATTCCTTGGGAAATAAAATGTGAAAATGGCCAAATTAAAAACGATAAACAAAGTGTATTGAGTAAATGGAAAATAGACTTTGAACAATTGTTTAATGAAACAACTACAGATTCTAATTTGGATGATAAACATTTAGAAGAAATAATAAATATTACTAAGCATCCAGATGACCCTGTTTTCCCTGAATCTGATTGTACTTTTTTAAATATTCCAATAACTAGAGAGGAGGTAAGACGTTCTATTTATAATGCAAAGTTGAGAAAGGCTGTAGGGGTTGATCTTATTCCGGCTGAAATACTACGTAATGATACCTGTGTGGACTTACTGTTCAAAATTATAAGTTATGCGTTCGAACTGGGTGTAGTACCAACGGAATGGATAAAAGGTATAATCAGTCCGGTATTTAAGGGAGATGACCCTACCCTTCCGTTGAACTACCGGCCTCTAACGTTACTTTCTGTACCCTGCAAAATATATGCTTGTGTTTTGAACAAAAGGCTCACACAGTGGCTTGAAACGAACAATTTATTATGTGATGAACAAAATGGATTCAGGAAAAGCAGGAGTTGTATGGACCATATTTATACACTTTATACAATTATAAATAATAGAAAATTAGCAAACAAGGATACATTCGTATGTTTTGTTGATGCCAAAGAGCATTTGATAATATACAACGGGACTGTCTATGGTACAAAATGATGACATTAGGTATACATGGTAAAATATTAAAAGCTGTTCAATCAGATGTATGTAGATGTCTCATGTACTGTAAGAGTAAATGATTATGAATCAGATTGGTTTGATGTTAACAAGGTGTTAAGCAAGGCTGTGTACTCTCTCCAACACTATTCTCCATTTATATAAATGATCTAGCCAAGGAAATAAAGAGTCTAAATCTGCGTGTCACTATGTCTGATGAACTTACAGTAGCCATATTGCTTTACGCAGATGATGTTGCTATTTTAGCGGAAAATGAATCAGATATGCAAAAAATGCTAGACAAAAATAGTGAATGGTGTAAAAAATGGCGTATGTCTGTAAATGAAACAAAAACTAAGGTACTACATTTCAGGCAAAAACGTAGAAATAAATCATGTTTTAATTTCAAATGTGATAACAAAGATATGAACATGGAACATCGCTATAAGTACCTTGGTTTCTGGTTCAATGAACATCTTGATATGAATTTGACGGTTAAGAGGTTGCAAAATCAGCAAGCAGAGCACTAGCAGCTATTTATACCAAATTTCTTTGTGCTGGTGGAATGGACATTTTGTGTGTATACTAAACTGATTGAGTCTGTTGTTGAACCGGTACTATTCTATGGATCTGGCATATGGGACAAAATAAATATAAAGTAATTGAAACAGTCTTAAATAAGGCGGGAAGATATTTTTAGGGTAACCAAATATTGTTCAAACGTTTCATCGAGGGGAGATCTGGGATGGGACTCTTGTCAGATCAAGCAAAATCTGAAACAGTACGACTGTGGAATAGATTAAGAAATATGCAAGCAATAGAGTAGTACGACAAGTTCACAACTGGTCGTGTAATAAATCCAAGTCCTGGGAAGTATAATGCTCAAATTTATAGAGAACACAGGAACATCAGAACATATGTTAATTGAGAACCCCAACATAAAGAAATGTCTGAGCAAAGTACATGACCATTTAATCCAAACAGATAGACGTGCATGGTATGAACAATTACAAAGTGATGGAAGAAATAATCAGAATGGAAATAAACTTAGAACGTACAGACTCTATAAAAGTGTGTATAAAACAGAGTATTATGTAAATTGCAATATGAGCAGAGGCCACCGACGCATTCTTGCAAAATTTAGAAGTTGTAATCTTCCCTTAGCAATTGAAACAGGGAGATATACTCGACCGAAAACACCTGTCCCTGAACGAGTTTGTAAATATTGTAATAAGTCAACAATCGAGGATGAAAGTCATTTTTTGATTGACTGCGAGTTTTATTCAGATATTAGATATGAACTTTTTAATGGAGCAAATCAAGCTGAAAACGTTTTTTTTCTGTTTTCATCAACTGAAAAATTAATATTCTTAATGAACTGTGATATATTACAGCACGCATTAGCTAATGCACTTTTTAAAATGTTTAAACGGCGCTCTTTAGCATTGTAAATATGCATAACTGTGTTATAAAATAAAATATATATATAAGGAATGAAGTTTAAAACAAAGGTTATGTTTCATTTGTTTTTGTTTGTTTTTTAAATGAAAGTTTGAAAATTAATTGTAGTCTTCATTTTAATTATATGTCAACGAATACTAAATAATATTTTTTAAAATATTGAATATATATTTTAACGCAATACATTTGTAACTTTTATTATGTTTTAATACGTACTATTGTGTTTTACAGTGTCTCCTATGCCTATGATGGCAGGATATCAAATAACAATGTTGTATAATATCTGTAAATGTAACTGTATTTGATATGTGACACTTTAATAAAATATTACTTACTTTACTTAAACAAAGGTATAAACAGAATAACTTATTAAAAGCTCGCCTTTTGAATTATCAAGACAAGTTATGTCCCTAGACTTCTGACTGTGTATGCCAGTTGTAGACTAACTATCTCTATACTCTCACAGTACACTAATATGAAAATAAAAAAAACATCTTACTAATTTATATGAAAATATAATAAGGGAATTGCAGCTTGTTTAAAGGTCTAATTACTCTAAATCAACCGGATGTGCTCGCCTGGTGCAGTCAAAAATAGTTCTCTATTAAAGAGTGTTAATCTTTTGTTTCTTTAAAGTCTTTTTAGTGCAATTTTCTGTTGTTGTTGTTTTGTTGTTTTTTGGCTGTAACTGTATTCTGGACAACTTTTTTTCTTTTATTTTTGGTCCACCTTCTCAACCTTTTTTTCTGCCCCTGTCTGCTCCTTACTTTCACTTCCTCTCTTCCCCTCACTCTGTCTTCCGCCAGCTCTGCTGTTGTCCCTCCTACTGGATGACTATCTGTTGTGACATACTTTCTGCTGTAACATGTTTCTACGAATACTTTCCGGCTTTTCCTCCGTAGTTCACCTGCTATTTCTCTTTTTTCCTTTGAAGTGGACTGTTTCTGGGATATTACTGTTAATTCATCTGTTACTGTCTGTTATTGTGAGACACCTCCGCATAGTACTCCACGCTACTCCAGTCAAGCTACTATGCCACTACTAGGCTACTGGCCACTGCATACGTTAGATGCGCCAGTTCAGTGAACGTCGGCCTAATTATGCCCCTGTCACACTATAGCGCGTTTCCACTGCGTTGGCACGGCGTTGTTTAATTTTCCAGAACGCCGTGAGATCGCAAGAAAAATCTGATATTTTTTCGTGAAGATGGAGATGTCACGGCGTCCTCACAGCGACCAAGGCGTTGCTACGGAGCTCCCATGGCGTTCTATCGCGTTCCTACGGAGTTCTTGTTGGCGATTGTCTGCGCTCTCACGGCGCTTCCACTTCGTGCACTGCGCTTTCACGGCGCTCACACTGCGCTGACGGCGTGTTGAAGACGTTCGTTTGCACTACCTATAATTCATTTATACTATTTTGTTTGTTTTTGTCATGCAAACGCCGATGGACGCGGTAGAAGTGCCTTGGGAGCGCAATGGTCGCCGTGACAGCTCCGTACAGTCGTTGTAAGAGCGCATTAAAATAAATAACACTCAGTATAAGCGCCGTAGACGCGCCGTAGACGCGCCGTATAAGCGCGGTAGAGACGCAGTGACATCTCAGAGAACGCCGTACAATCTCCGTGCAAGCGCCACCGACAACCACAGCGTTCGCACTGCGACCTCTGTGCGCGCCCGCGGAGCTCCTGTGGCGTTGTAGGAGACCTTACTGCGCTGCTATGGCGACCTTACGGCGACCCCACTGCGCTCTTATCAGAACGCCGAGCGACGGCGTTTGTTTTGTGCATGCTCAAAGTGCGCGCCGTCGCTTGGCGTTCTATGCGATCCCAATGCGTCTACTGGCGATGCCACTGCGTTGCTGCGGCGATGCTTGCGATCGTACTGCGCGCACCTCGGAGTTCTGCATTTTTCTTGGACGCCGTGGGATCGCCGTGAGAACGCGGCCCTAGTGTGACAGGGATTTAACATCGTCACAAGACAGCAATGAAATACTTACTACTCCTGAATCAAATTTGAGGGCCTCTGAGGTATTCTGGACATATTATTGATACTTTAAAGGGACACACGGCTATCTTGATTTTTTAAAAACTCACGTCGTCCCGTTAGTTTTTCTCGTAACTTGCATCTGTTCAATCATTATCATTAATTGTTAGAATATTTCAAAGTAAATTGTTTTTATATAGTATTGACTTTTGATAATACTGCACCAATAATATATTAAAAAATATGTAGAATAATGAAGGAAATAGAATTCTCTTTTTTTATTTAAATATATGCAAGCAGTTTTAAAGTCAAAATGATACAGGATTAATAAATCGCTGTACTAATGCATGAAATAAAATATTGTCATGAGTCCTTTTAAAATGCAACTCATCATGCTTTTGGCAGTTTTAGATACAGCTTTCTAAAGTGAAAGTATAAAGTGCATACAATTGCAAGGGGTCAAAACAATGTTGACTTTGAACCAGTGTTTGTTTACATTTTACACTTACAGGCATTGTAAGCGTGGGCGAGTGATTGACTTTGCATGTATTGTAACCTTTTGATCATTGGAGGGTAATTGAATTGTAATGTAAGTGTCGGTGAGTGTCGTTACCTTTGTTCTTTGTAGGAAACGTAACCGTTGGCAATGCACTGACAGCTCTTCCGTTCGCCAATGAAATAGACTTAATCACAGTTACGGGAATATGATCTGAAAGAACTACTGGAACATTCAGTCAGTAAATGGAACCTGTCGGGGAACCGGATGGAAGGTTACTACAAGTCTCTGGTGAGCATTGAATTGAATTGAATCTATTTAAAGTCGCAACAACAGCTAAGGTAATATGGCGACTTTCCAGGTGAGGCAGGTTTTAATGGATTTCATAACACTGATATCAATTAGTGCAGGTCATTTCGTGGCCGAATTAGCGTGGTCTTTTTTCGCCAAACCAATACGTGTTTGAGTTGATGAGTACACTAATAAATCGTCTATAGTTTTTTTTTAACTTTTCAGGCACATCTTTGATTAGTACCACTAATAAGTTTATAATACGAGTGAAACTGACATATATAGTGGTAAATAAAAATACTTTACTTTGTGAAATAGGTTTAAAAAAATCACGTGCAAAAGTTGTTTTTGGTATGGCAAAATCAATGCAAAATTCTACTCCATGAAAACTTAGGATCTTTTATTTATTGTTTCTACTGTTTACCCAAAAATGATTTTAATGTTGTGTAAAAAACTAAATTAAGACATTCTGAACGTTTTTCGTGAGATATTAACGTTAACAAGTTCCTGTTTGTCCTGTCCCAACAACAAGTTTACATTGGAGAAGCACTATCAAAAAAGTAGTTGGCCCTAAAATATTTATTTCTCAACCGATTGTCAGAACTAAGGTATTTTCTTTACCACTAATAATGACAGTTTCAATGAGATATAATTTATGTAAGTATTGTTTAAATTTTTTATGTAAATACTGAAAATCATTTGGTTGAAACATGCTTCCCAAACAATAGTTCTTGTTTATACTTAAGGGCCCTGCTAACAACGTGTAGCTGCTCGTCTTATCACAAGCACTTCCCGTTACGATCATATCACTCCCGTGCTGAAAAAACTTCATTGGCTACCTGTGCAGTACAGAGTGGAGTATAAAATACTGACTCATACATATAAAGCCTTACTCGTCGGGGGCCACTTTCCGTCACTTATGTAAACATAAACTAAATTTTTCAGACAAATCTATGTATCCTGACAATTTTTACTCTATTTTCTATTAGGTTACCTCTTCCTGGAAATTTGATACCAAAGAATTTTGTTTTATATAAATTATCGAAGTGGCACGTGACCTTTTTATAAATAGACTAAAACTGAGAAATCATTTTGTTTACAAGCCCAGTTTCCGTCATGTATTTTATCGAGTGATAGATACAACTAGGTCAAGATACAGTAAACTTTTATGAATTAGAAACTTGTTTGCAAGACTATTCAACAATTTCGTTGTAAAAATGGTATGTTTGCATTGTTCCATCAGTCACATCGATCGTTATAACTAGTGATGGAAATCGCCTGAATTTGTTCACAATCGATAATCGGTTTAATCGGATGGTGTATAATCGATAATTTTCCGATTAATAATCGGTTGAAGTGGAAGAATCATTCAATCAACAGCGAACTCGGGGATGAAAACTAATGGTTGACCGTTCGCCCGGGCAACTAAATTCCAAACTGGGCAAGTAAATTTCATAAGCTGGTAGTCCGCCCAGGCGACTAGCTTTTTCGACAAGCTAAACTTACTCATATGCTCAGAACATGCCATGGGCTCATTTTCAGCTGGGCAACCAAAATTCATAAGATGGTTGCCCGTTTGGGCAAACAAGCTTAGTTTCCACCCCTGCCGAACTGTTGACAAGAAAGACTCTAAATCTTCACTGTTTAAAATAAAAACAGAAAAAAGTATATTAGCATTACACATCATTTGTGGAAATGGACAAGCAAAAATAACAATGCTTTTGTCTACTGCTTTATAATCATTAAAATGCATTATTGTAATTTTGTAAATGACAATTTGACAAACAGCCGAAACAGGTAACTTGACACAAACTGGCTAACAAGTTAACAAAAGAAGAAAAGTAATCCAGGTGACTAGAACCTTTTTTAATGACTAGAACGTCCACAAAGTGCTGAAACTGACAGTTACTGAGTCATATGACAGACACATTCACATATAGGTGATTTCAAAAATAATGAAGCCATTACTTTTTCTTGAAATATATCAAATAATAGAGCTTCAATTACAATTACAATTTTTAAATGTGCATTCCAACATAGTATTATTTCCATTTAACTATCTAAATATTTATAAATGTACACGACTACAACGAATCATGCATCCGAATTACTTACTATCTGAAAACATCTACCGTTATATTAAAACAAATTAGCTTTGTTTGCATATTGCTTTCTGCAAGTTTTGCAAATTGCGACACTAGTGTCGATCTTCCCGTCGCCTCCTTTTTTAAATTTAAAGAAATCCCATGCCAGCGATTTAGTTTTTGTTCCTGGATGAGGAAAAAGTTGTTGAAGTTCTCCATCACTGATGACGTGATCACTGATTTGTCTCCCTTGGGTACGGTATAAAGCTTACGCGACGTCGTGGAACAGAAATTCGTAATCGATTATCGTCGCTCTGGATTTTCCTAACCGATGTCGGCGACGTAGCGACAATCGGAATATCACTAGTTATAACAATGCGCCTGGTAACGTCAATGGAAAATGTTCAACGACGACAATTTACAGTAACTCTGTGTAAATCAAACAGATACATGTTGTACGAGTTGCTTCTCTTTGGTTTAATTATATATTCACGGTCTATTTTAACTGCGTCCACTGAAGAGTGATAAAATAAGGACGTCATTACAGTGTTATTTTTTTAATAGTTTATTATGCGGCAGTATGCACGCGCATCCCCAACGCCATATAAGGAAGTAAACACATTTTTCAGAGAAATCCCTTTCGTTTTTTACCGCTTATTTACTTTTTGGTTGTTTTTCCTGTTTCTAATCTTCAGTTATAAACGTCTGACAATAAGTGACATAGCGAAAGTAATTTGCAGTGTGAAAACGTTTTTTAAATGAGAATGACGGAAACTGGGCTTGGACGGAAACTGGCCTCTAACGAGTACACACCGAAGCATTGTGGTGTAGTAGTTATAGCGTCTGCCTTGCATTCGGGAGGTCGTGGGTTCGAGTCCCCTGACCGCGTCATACCAAAGACTTTAAAAATGGAGTAGTCACTTGTAACCCTTGCCTGACGAGCAAATAATGGGTAGTGCTACGACGGATTGACCAGTGTCAGAATAATGTGACTGGGTGGGTGGGGGTATCATGTCTACTACGGCGTGGTATTCCAGTGTGGCAGCACTATAAAGAAACCATTGAGTTCGCTGCTTCAAGTAGACATATCATCACATCACACAACAACACACAGATAAAAGTCCAGACATTGTGCCTATAATCGGGAAGGAGGCCTGTCGTAGGTGGAGGGACTATAATCCTTAGAAATACACACACACACATAAAGCCTTACACGGTGAATCGCCAGCTTACATCAGACACATGTTACAGGTGTATGTTCCGCGTAGAAACTTAAGGTCCCAAAATGACTCTGTACCACTAGTGGTACCAAGATGTCATACTGTGACATACGGTGACCGATACTTTGTGATTGCTGCGCCGAAGCTATGGAATGCACTTCCTGCCGGAATCAAAGACTGTAACACACTGTCTTCCTTCAAAAAATCGCTGAAAACACATTTATTTATTCGAATGTACGGCAATTAATTTGTTAAAGTAAACTATTATACATATAATAGAAAGTTGTTGCATTTAAAAGCATTAAACATTTGTACGTATACTCCTATGTTGTTTTTATCATAATTTTTCAACCAAATTGTTTTAATTTTAATGTTTCGGATAATGAAAAATGTCTTATAGTTTACTAATTTTAATTGTAAATGCCTTCATTTATTAGCTCATATAATTTCTTAAATAAACAGCTATTTAAAGTCCTGTTTTACCATTTTGTTTAATCTTTTCTTTGTATGTGTCTTATTACTTTTTACCTTTTTATAACTATTATAAATATCTTAAAATTTAAGTTTGTTAAGCACTTTTGAACGTACTGTGTATGATAAAAGTTCTATATAAATATGGTATAATAATATAATAATAGTAGTAGTGGGCTGTCTTCGCTAATAAAGGTGTAACACACCCATTGATTGTTGCATTGTTGTGTGATTTAAAATTTAAATGCCGTGTTTTCATTCATATCTTGGCCCAAATTAAAAATGAATAACTTACATTCTCATCACAAATGACACATATGCTGCCAAAAAATCCACAGAAAAATGGGGGTCATGTATCTTCTAAGAAAGAACTTGTCTCATGAATGAATGGTGCCATAATATTGTATTCATACACTCATTTCCATATAAGCAAAATAAATTAAAAACTCACAATTTTAACATCGCAATGCTTGAAGAATTTAACAAATAGATCAACAATGTGATATAAACCAAAAATAGCACTTTAAATTAGTGAAAATGCCTTTTTTTACAAAAAGAAATGAGAATTATTTATTGACGCCATTATGCGATACCCCAGGCCGACACTTCCTGTATTGCAATGGGTGTGCTTACCCCAGGCCGACACTTCCTGTATTGCAATGGGTGTGCTACACCTTAAGACGGGAATGTCTATCGGCACGACCGTCTTGCCTATTTCTTTCCTTATCGGCACGACGGTCGTGCAAATAATATTCCTTATCCGCACGACGGTCGTGTCTATTATTTTCCTTATCGGCACGACGGTCGTGCGAATAATATTCTTTATCCGCACGACCGTCGCGTCAGTGTATCGATATTTGTTTCATTTCATGTAATGTTATATTTCATACTTACGTGTTTATCTAATATAGCCTACTACTTGTAATGTATATGTGGGATTTAGACCAATAAATAAAAAGACACACCTTCCTTAAATTTATTATTTTGTCGATTTCTTAATGCTATTAAGGTAAACGTGGTAACCATCTTAGAAATGTTATTTTCTGTGTTACCCGCCAATATGTTGATGTAATGTACAACTAGCTTCCCGGCCTCCGCCGTGATGAAACAACTTAACAAAATGTGTACTTTAAGTGCAATCTCCCATTGACCTCGGCTTCGTAATCTTAGGCCAAACAGTGTTTAAAATTCGCTGCTCAGCGTCTCTCAGACGGGGAATATAAAATCACCGAATTAGCTCTTTTTCATTCCCTCTGTCTGTACATGTTCTTATTTCTTCACGTATTTTAAAAGTAGTTAACATGCTTTATCATATTTTATGAGATGTCACATATACTATGTGAAATCTCATAATATATGATGAAAGTATATATGCCATCTCATACAATATGATGAAAAGCAACCTCGACGAATACCTATTACATTTTATTTCGAATTACTGCGTTAGGAATTAAGTTCATATGAGTAATGTTATCCCAATATATGTTATAAATTTATATATAGTTATAAACAAAAAAGAAATACCATGACATATGTGCTACGGTTGGTATGGTACCGGCATGTGACAGGTTGTCATGGTAACGGCATGTGACAGGTTGTCATGGTAACGGTATGTGACGACGAGCGGAGTAAAGGTTGTTCACTTTATATGCGTGAAACCAGCTCAATGAATAATTTTAACACTAAAGCTAAAATGAATGCGTTGGTGCATATGTATATTGAAGGATATTTATTTTATTTTATTTTATTTTTTATGTATTATTACCCATTTCTCATTATTTGTGATTGTTATTGTTCTTGCAGGTCTCATCGTCGTCTACAATCTGACACGGCCGGTCGGACTAAGGGTCCTCGAAGTGCACGTAAGGTGTCTCGAATGTAGAGAGAACTACATACACTTTTCACCATTAGACACTTCAAAAGAATACAAACTATTTACTTCAACATTTTTGATCAAAGGAGGAGACGGTTACACCATTAAACCCATCACACATGAACGTTTCAGTAAGTTTGTTGCTTCTTTTTTTGTTTGTTTTCGTTTTACTTTTTTTTTTTTGAAACAACAGTAATTCGATTTTTCTCCACTCCAAAAAAAAAAAAAAAAAAAAAAAAAGAGAGAGAGAAGTAGCAGACGTGGTTTTATTTAGTCTGTTCATGAAAGGTAATACAAGGTTCAACACCTGTCGCGGCCCTTAGCACCGGCTTAAGCGTTATTCTATTGGGCTTGACGATGCCAAAGGACCAGTAAGTAATACAATTACTGATTAGGAGTCCAGGCGACATTTTTAGCAGCCACATAGCAATAATCAAACGCTAGTGTGAATGTCAATAAATACCGATAAGGGGATCTCTTGGAAACGACAAACAAGAGAGAAAAGTAGAAGACTCGATTTTATTGAATCGAATTCGCAAGTTGCAAGTTTATACAATGATAATAAGCTATTAAATAAGGCCCGAGAGTGCAGTATAAATCGTATATACGAGAAAAAAGTATGTTATAAATATTACATACTTACCGGGTTTTTAAATACGTATATTTTTCTTTTACTTTTTCAGATACATTGGAATCAACAGCTCTAATAAAGTACTTTAACATACATAGTCCCGTCACTTCAGAGCTGGAACGAAGAATCCAGTATAGTAACAAACCAGAATCATCGTCAGCAACAAGCCTTTCCATTACAGTCACTCATGTTCTTCTTTGGGTATGTGTAATGATTATAAAATGAATGCATATGCTTGTTTGGCATGTTTGATGATTGTATTGTAAAACGAACACATATGCTTGTTTAGCATGTTTGATGATTGTATTGTAAAACGAACACATATGCTTGTTTGGGTATTTTTGATGACGAACACATATGCTTGTTCGGCATGTTTGATGATTGTATTGTAAAACGAACACATGTGCTTGTTTGGCATGTTTGATGATTGTATTGTAAAACGAACACATGTGCTTGTTTGGCATGCTTGATGATTGTATTGTAAAACGAACACATATGCTTGTTCGGCATGCTTGATGAGTGTATTGTAAAACGAACACATATGCTTGTTTGGGCATGTTTGATGATTGTATTGTAAAACGAACACATGTGCTTGTTTGAGTATGTTTGATGATTGTATTGTAAAACGAACACATATGCTTATTTGGGTATGTTTGATGATTGTATTGTAAAACGAACACATATGCTTGTTTGGCATGTTTGATGATTGTATTGTAAAACGAACACATGTGCTTGTTTGAGTATGTTTGATGATTGTATTGTAAAACGAACACATATGCTTGTTTGGGCATGTTTGATGATTGTATTGTAAAACGAACACATATGCTTGTTTGGGTATGTTTGATGATTGTATTGTAAAACGAACACATATGCTTGTTTGGGCATGTTTGATGATTGTATTGTAAAACGAACACGTATGCTTGTTTGGGCAGGCTTGATGATTGTATTGTAAAACGAAAACATATGCTTGTTTGGCATGTTTGATGATTGTATTGTAAAACGAACACATATGCTTGTTTGGGTATGTTTGATGATTGTATTGTAAAACGAAAACATATGCTTGTTTGGGCATGT
This sequence comes from Cyrtodaria siliqua, assembly GCA_037043455.1. Classification (NCBI taxonomy): domain Eukaryota; kingdom Metazoa; phylum Mollusca; class Bivalvia; order Adapedonta; family Hiatellidae; genus Cyrtodaria; species Cyrtodaria siliqua. Next base: position 23,055 of record JAWPHD010006766.1, read on the forward strand.
TTGATGATTGTATTGTAAAACGAACACATATGCTTGTTTGGGTATGTTTGATGATTGTATTGTAAAACGAACACATATGCTTGTTTGAGTATGTTTGATGATTGTATTGTAAAACGAACACATATGCTTGTTTGGTTATGTTTGATGATTGTATTGTGAAACGAACACATATGCTTGTTTTGGCATGTTTGATGATTGTATTGTAAAACGAACACATATGCTTGTTTGGGTATTTTTGATGACGAACACATATGCTTGTTTGGCATGTTTGATGATTGTATTGTAAAACGAACACATATGCTTGTTTGGGCATGTTTGATGATTGTATTGTAAAACGAACACATATGCTTGTTTGGGTATGTTTGATGTTTGTATTTTAAAACGAACACATACGCTTGTTTGGATATGTGTGACGATTGCAAAACGAATATATTAGGCTTGTTTGGCCATGTGTGTAGGTAATTTTGAGATGCACTACACGTGTGTATATAATTTGAAATGCGCTGCACGTGTGTGGATAATCTCAGGTGCGCCTCACGTGTGTGGGTAATTTGAGATGCATTGCACATATGTGAGATAACTGGAGGCGTGCTAGACATGTACATATATGTATGTTGAGATGTTATATAGTGTATATAGATATATGCTCATGTTTTCTAATGTAACTCCCCCCGTGTGGTTGCCGGGGTAGAATACAACCACTTCAAACACACCGTCACATGCAGAGGGGTAGGACTCCACCCCCCCCCCCCCCCCACCCCACCACCACACACACACACACATACCATTCATATTCATTTTGTCATTTTTTGTTCATGCGCATTAAAGGTCTTCATCATGACCACTGCATTGTTTCAGGTGCCATCTCGCTCACATCACTAACAGCAGTGGCAAAAAAACAATAAACGTGGCTCCAGCTTTAATGGAGTGTCTACAATAGAATTTGCAGCAACTCTGCAGTTCAGGGTGAGAAGGTCCTAGGCCCATTCTCCATATTTTATCGCGATGTACATGGAGGATGAGCCTGGCATGTTCATTCATGCCTGTTAAACGCCATATAACCTTTTCATGTGTTGGTGCGCCTTAAAACCCAATTCAATTCAATTCAATATATAGATATATTTGTAAACCCACTCACTTCTCACGTTTTCTAATAGAACTCTAATACATAGTGTATATAGATATAATTGTAAACCCACTCACTGTTCATGTTTTCTAATAGAACTCTATTACATAGTGTATGCAGATATAATTGTTTACCACTCCCATGTTCATGCTTTTCTAACTGTACTGCACGTAGTAGTTAATAATATACATATATGTGTAAATCCTCCTTCATATTTGTATTTTCTGAAATACCAAAATATCTAACGTATGTCGGATCGATCCATGTGTTTTCTTATACATCAAAAAAGAGCAAATGCAGGTTTTTCCTTCCCGTGTAGGGGAAATGATTATAAAAAGTACAACACGAATATCTAGAGAGTATTGTCTATAACAGTGAGATTCAGCACTGTATGTCCATCTTGTCTTGTATCACAGTGAGATTCAGCACTGTATGTCCATCTTGTCTTGTATCACAGTGAGATTAAGCACTGTATGTCCATCTTGTCTTGTATCACAGTGAGATTCAGCACTGTATGTCCATCTTGTCTTGTATCACAGTGAGATTCAGCACTGTATGTCCATCTTGTCTTATATCACAGTGAGATTCAGCACTGTATGCCCATCTTGTCTTATATCACAGTGTGATTAAGCACTGTATGTCCATCTTGTCTTATATCAAAGTGAGATTAAGCACTGCATGTCCATCTTGTCTTGTATCACAGTGAGATTCAGCACTGTATGTCCATCTTGTCTTGTATCACAGTGAGATTAAGCACTGTATGTCCATCTTGTCTTGTATCACAGTGAGATTAAGCACTGTATGTCCATCTTGTCTTATATCAAAGTGAGATTAAGCACTGCATGTCCATCTTGTCTTGTATCACAGTGAGATTCAGCACTGTATGTCCATCTTGTCTTGTATCACAGTGAGATTCAGCACTGTATGTCCATCTTGTCTTATATCAAAGTGAGATTAAGAACTGCATGTCCATCTTGTCTTATATCACAGTGAGATTAAGCACTGCATGTCCATCTTGTCTTATATCACAGTGAGATTAAGCACTGCATGTCCATCTTGTCTTATATCACAGTGAGATTAAGTATTGCATGTCCATCTTGTCTTGTATCACAGTGAGATTAAGCACTGCATGTCCATCTTGTCTTGTATCACAGTGAGATTAAGCACTGCATGTCCATCTTGTCTTGTATCACAGTGAGATTCAGCACTGCATGTCCATCTTGTCTTGTATCACAGTGAGATTAAGCACTGCATGTCCATCTTGTCTTGTATCACAGTGTGATTAAGCACTGCATGTCCATCTTGTCTTGTTTCACAGTGAGATTAAGCGAGATAGTTTCGTATCACATGTGCAAATAACGGCAGATGCGTTACACGTGGTTATATAGAGGTCACTGTGATGCTCAACACGTGGTTATATAGAGGTTACTGTGATGCTCAACACGTGGTTATATAGAGATAACTGTAGATGCGATACATGTGGGTACACGGAGATAACTGCAGATGCGTCTACAAAAACATGATAATTTTAATTATTACCAGATCGTATGTAGATTCTGCATATTCTGCTTTATATACTTATGTGGGTAACCCTTTAACAACGCTAAACAGAAAACACAAATATGATAAAGCGGTAAAGACTTCTAGATAGGATCTACCAACACAGCTGTTACTCGGTAAATGATACAATTTGTTGATATGTCTACATAAACATGGTAATATTAACTGCTTTATTAATATATAGTTACATTACTATTATATGTATCTTTGTAATTTTGAAACCACTGTACAAACTATGACCAATACAATATTTAAAACAAAACATAACAAAAAATAGAAATAAATCAAATAACACAAAATAGAAATAAATCAATAAATAAATAAATAGACCGACAGACCGACATGCAAACCGACCGACCGACCGACCGACCAATTAATAAAATGACTTTGTGCATGTTTAAAACGAATATCGATCTCAGAGCCAGCTCTGCATTCAAACCTAGCTCTGCATTCAAAATGAATTGGTGTATGTTTAAAACGAATATCAATCTCAGAGCCAGCACTGGATTCAAACCCAGCTCTGCATTCAAAATTACTTTGTGTATGTTTCAAACGAATATCGATCTCTGAGCCAGCTCTGCATTACAACCCAGCTCTGCACTCAAAATGACTTGGTGCATGTTTAAAAGGAATATCGATCTCAGAGCCAACTCTGTATTCAAACCCAGCTCTGCAGTCAAAATGACTTATTGATGTTTAAAACGAATATCGATCTCAGAGCCAGCTCGAAATTCAAACCCAGGGCCCCGTTTTATTAAACATCTTACGATAAGTCTCAAATTTTAAAATCGTTCACCTGTTTCCACCTAAGCGTTCAATGTAGACAATTATGTGTGCACGTAGTAGTCCAGTATAGTTACGTTTTGACCCAATACAAATTGCAACATTTTGTTTTTTTGCAGATTCATAATGTTCAAACATAGTACTAGACAGTAAAACAAAATTGGACAAAATTGGATAATCCCAAAGTTATTTTTCCACATATCAATAGTACGTGTATATGCCAATATAGTTATCTTAAATAAGACCAATATCAATGCGTATATGCTTCTTTATATGCTATACTTGTTGTTTCAATGTATTTTAAACACATAAAGGAAGTCCCCACATTATTTTAAAACAAAAGTATGTACGTTTCATAATGATTTTCACTTACAACATTGAAATGTGGGATAAAAATCGTACCCCACCCACTTATACAACATGTTGCCGATAAAGTCGACCATAACATAAGAACACTGGCTGTCCTGGTATGGAAATAATTGCGAGTGTAACTCCTGGAATCCGTACAATAAAGCCAGTGCAGAGAATTGCGGTGTCTTCTAAAGAAATAATCGAGATTGGCAGAATAAATGGTGATTTTTACAAGCCTGAACTGAGTGATCTTTCTTTATTAAAATACGAGGCTCTATCGATTGAAGATGTAAAAGACAAGACATACAATGTTGATCTGTTGTGGAAAACATCCTAGTTACTAAAACACAAATTGCCATCCTGGAATGGCTTTATGCAGATGGTTCAGAAAGGCAAACATCCAGGCAAGTCTTCTGTATTATTTATGCCGATGATCGATATGAAGTCAAGTGATGAGACATGTATCTATTCAACCATGAACTTTATTAGTAAGCAGGCAAAACTGTACAACGTGACACCGATTCTAAAGTTTGACCAACCTTTGGGGTGGAAAGCCTTAGAATTACAAATGAATGAACGTTCAGATAGAGATATTCAGGATATAGTACTACGGCTGGGCGGTCTTCACATCGAAATGAGCTTCCTAGGCACTATAGGCCACCTGATGGGAGGTTCAGGGCTCCAGGATTTATTAGAGACCATCTATGCAGAAACAGCTGTAACTCACATGATCAGTGGAAAAGCTCTCTCTAGAGCTATAAGAGGACACATCCTCACAGAGGCGGTCTTAAATAGTATCATGATGTGCGAAGTTTATGATAGAAAGCTACCATACAAAGAAGAAGAAAATCCAGATGATACAACCAACCGACAGTACAAACAATGGAATATGCACTGACTGAAGAGATAACAATGCAGGTTGAAGAAGTTGATGTTTGACAAATGAGATCTGAAGACAGTGGTATGGATAAAGAAATAGGCACTGGTAGAACAGCAGAGTATGCGCTAGAAGAACAGGTCGAAGTTACCGAAGAATACCAAAGAAGTACAGACGACATAAAAGATGATTTGAATGAAACTGAAGAAATGCTTGGCAAGTTATTAATTAATGAAATAGACTTACAGTCTTTGTTCGGAGGATGTATTCAGCAAAATTCATACCCGTTTGGAAACATACAAGACTGGCCAAGCCAGTAAAAGAACAGTTAAACTGTGGTTACAATATAGTGAGATGGTCGAAATTCTTAGGCGGGTTATTAAAGCTGAGCACACAGGAAACTGGAAGGTGCATTTATATACTTTGTTAGAAATGTTACCATACTTCGCAGCATCGGGACACAATCTATACACCAAATCAGTGTATATATATTTAAGAAATATATTAAAGCTGAACCTGAACCATCCTAACGTTTTGAAATATTTCGAAGATGGGTACCATGTGGTACGAAGGAGTGAGCGACACTGGGCTGGCCTCCCGACAGAACTGATTATTGAACAAATGCTAATGCGAAGTATGAAAACGTCAGGCGGACTCACAAGAGGGAGAGGTATGTCGGACTTCAGCGAACTGTTTGGTTATTGTCTACACCAGCCTGTGCCGAATTAAATCAAGCGATACAAGAGATGACTGGAGTAACTTACGTGACTAGTGAGCAACACAAAGATACAAGTAAAGCAAGACAAACAAGAGATCTGCAAGACATGACACACATTGCAAAATATCTTGACTCACGTAATCCATTCATTGATATTCCGTCCCTTTGCAGTATTGCCAGTGGAATGATTGCAGATGACAATGTTAATGCAGACAATGCAAAGGCTCTTGGCTGTATCATTCTAGAATCAATGTTGGACAAGAACGTCAGTGAATTTTCCTTCACGAAGAAAGCCCAGGCAGTGACAATGAATTCAAAAGTAACCTTGAAAATAAACAATGAAACAGTTCATGTTGATCCCCAGCTACTATTTCAGAGATTAGTTTCAGCCGCTCGGGGAATTTTAACTCCTGAAGAGTTTAGCTACGCTATTCACGTACGAATTGTGTACTCACCCTCCTGCACTGTTCGATTCAGATGGCTTGCTTAGAGTAGCAAACAAGCCCCAGTTGGCAGATGCGATTTGGACCAATATTAAAGCTGAACTCGCTGCTATTCCTGACGACGTTAAGTATGTACTGGATGGGGGGTCCTTACTTCAGCGCATTCCGTGGACTCGAGGACTGACATATGAAGCAATCTGTGACGCGTATTCACAGTATGTAATAAAGAAGTATTCCAGTACTTCTATAGGTATTCGATGGATACTCGGAAGAACCATCAACAAAAGATACTACTCATATGAGACGTAATGCAGGACTGGTTTGGAAAACAATCAATATTGCAAGTGATATGACAATGAACACAAAAAAGGAAATGTTTCTATCGAACCCGTCCAACAAACAGCGTTTCATACACCTATTAAGTGAAACCTTATATGCAAAAGGTATTGGAACAATAAACGGCACCGGTGACGCTGATGTACTGATAGTACATTTGCCGAAGATGAACCCGTAGTTGTCGTGGGAGATGACAGAGATCTGTTAATACTGCTTTGTTATTACGCGAATACAACCACAGCGCACAACATTTATCTGAAACCAGAAGCAAAGAAGACTCAAAAATCTAAGGTCAAGATATGGGATGTTCAGGACACAAAATCAAAGCTTGGAGATGATGTATGCCAAAACATACTATTCATACATGCCATTCTTGGCTGTGATACCACATCTCGGCTTTTTGGATTAGGAAAGGGACAGTCGCTGAAGAAGTTTCAAACAAGTGGAGTATTTCGCGATTGCGCACATGTACTTGACAACAAAAATGTGTACAGTCTGGAGAAAAGGCTTTAGTACTTTTGTATAACGGAAAACCGGGCGATCAACTTGATTCACTCTGAATGAGTAAGTTCTTTCAGAAAGTGGCTACCAGTAATATGTTTGTGACACCCGAGTCTTTACCGCCAACGTCTGCAGCAGCAGTGCATCATAGTCAAAGAGTATATTATCAAGTTCAGGACTAGAAAGGAAATAAAGACATCATCGCAGAAGAGTGGGGGTGGGAAGTATCGAAAGGAAAGTTGATAGGTCTACAAACTTCCAAAGCACCAGCACCTGAACATCTGTTAAAAGTAGTAAGATGAAAATGTAAGGTTGGCTGTCAAACGGCACTATATACCTGCAGAAAACATGGATTGGAATGCTCCCAGATGTGTGAAGAGTGCAGAGGAATGAGTTGTTTGAACTCTGCTAGACAAGACGAAACTGATGACGACATAGATCAAAATTAACATACTGAACATAGATGGAGAGGATTTGTAAGGTGAAACACGGACATATCAATATTAGAGTTTTAATTGATGTAGAGTGTATTTACATTCTGGAGAAAAGGCTGTAGTAATTTTGTATAACGGAAAACCGTTTTTTATGTAGAGTGAAAACATAAAGACAAAATATTATTTGATATTATCGTTGCATGTGATACGCAAATATGTTCATAATGAGACATGTCACCTGGTCACCAAGCATCGTTAACTTGACCCATTCGCAACTATTGAAATATAACACTGTTATACTTATGTTCTTAACTTTATAAATCATGTTTCATCATGTTATATGTGTAGTATATACTATATGCATTTGTCAACTGTAATGCTTTCTTATCAAATTTGTTCAGCTTATTTCACTATAGTCTCAGTATTATTAACAGTAAATGTACATGCATGTTAATTATAGATGTTGCTTGATTTTCTATGATTATCTTGGCAGATATATGCCAAGAGCCTTTTATAAGTGCCATTAATATATACTGTAAGAAAAATAACCAAGAACGAAAAACATACATTGTTTCAAAAAAATACATTGTAACGCAAGTGGGTGGGGTATTTTGATATCTATTTTTTCATTCATGGCTCTTTTTATTAAGTTTTGTTCGTTTATATGGTCAAAACAAAAAATCATGTAGATATGCTTATTATAGTGTATGATGTTGCTGCATTACATAATAAATATATACAAGTATTATTTGACCTCATGCAATAAAGACAGAAGTTTGACCTTCAAAGATTCAACACCCGAGTTTCTTCTACAAAATAAAAAAATTCCACTATTTTGACATTGTCCAATTTTTGGTATGCTATATAGGCTATAGTTATAGATTTCAAAACTAATAAAAAACAAAATGTTGCAATTTGTTTTGGGTTCCTTTCATATATTCGTAATTGTACTGGTCTATAGTGCCGAAATATCACATGTATAAGAAAATAAAATGAAATCACATTTATTTGAAAAGTGAGATTTAAAGTGAAACATTTAAGAAATTGATTTACGATCAAAATTGTCGTAAGTTGTTTCATTAAACGGGGCCCAGGTCTGTAATGAAAGTGCTTTGTTATATGTTTAAAACTAATATCGATCTTAGAGCCAGCTGCGTATTCAAACCAAACTCTGCATTCAAAATGACTTGATGCATGTTTAAAACGAATGTCGATCTCAGATCTAGCTCTGCATTCACACCCAGATCTGCATTCAAAATGACTTGATGCATGCTTAAAAAAAATATCGATCTCAGAACCAGCTCTGCACTCAAACCCAGCTCTGTATTCAAAATGACTTCTAATACAAGTTTAACCGAAGATCGATCTCAGAGCCAGCTCTGAATTCAAACCCAGCTCTGAATTTAAAATGACTTAGTATATGTTTAAAACGAATAACGATCTCAGAGCCAGCTCGAAATGCATACCCAGTCTGATATTCAAAATGCCGTCTGCTACAGTTTAAACGAATGTCGATCTCAGAGCCAGCTCGAAATACAAAACCAGCTCAATATTCAAAATGACTTGTGTACGTTTAAAACGAATATCGCTGCCAGTTCGAAATTCAACCCAGGTCGATATTCAAAATGCCTTCTTCTGCAGTTTAAATGAATATTGAGCTCAGAGCCAGCTCGAAATTCAACCCAGGTCGATATTCAAAATGCCTTCTTCTACAGTTTAATCGAATATCGAGCTCAGGGTCGGCTCGGAATTCAAACCCAGATCTGTATTCAAATTGTATTGTTGAATGTTTAAAACGAATATCGATCTCAGAGCCAGCTCTGTATTCAAACGCAGCTCTTCATTCATAATTACTTTGTGTATGTTTTAAACGAATATCGATCTCAGAGCCTGCTCCGTATTCAAACCCAGCTCTGCATTGAAAATGACTTGGTGCATGTCGATCTCAGAGTCAGCTCTGCATTCAAACCCAGCTCTGTATTCAAAATGACTTCTAATACAAGTTTAACCGAATATCGATCTCAGTGCCAGCTCTATATTCAACCCCAGCTCTGTATCCAAAATACCTTTGGTGTACGTTTAAAACGAATATTGATCTCAGAGCCAGCTCGAATTTCAAACCCAGCTCTGTATTCAGTATTTCCTCTTATAAGTTTAACCGAATATAGATCTCAGAGCTAGCTCGACATTGAAAACCCAGCTCGATATTGAATGTCGATCTACGATCTTCGTTCTCACAGCCAACTTCACACAATCATATTTTTATATATTCTACAAACAGTCCTCAATAAAGGGAAGTAGTATTAATAAATACTAAAAAGGGGATCCGTTGGAAGCAACAAACACGTTCAAGAGAGAAAAATGCCAGACTTGTTTTATTAAGAATGATCATGAAAGGTAAATAAGGTGCAACACCTCTCAAGCTCCATAGCACCGGTTGAAGCGGTATTCTACTTTAACGTCACAGAGACTGAGTTTGATTTAAAACTTAAAATGCAACAGGAAGATTTTATTAGACGGAGAACTGAAGTTGAATGTAAAACTAAGAACTAGAGTCGAATGTAGAACGGAGAAGTAAAGTCGAATGGAGAATGGAGAATGGAGAATTGGAGTCGAATGTAGAGCGGAGAACTAGAGTCGAATGTAGAGCAGAGAACTAGAGTCGAATGTAGAACGGAGATTTCAACTAGAATTTAGAACGGAGAACTGGAGTCGAATGTAGAACGGAGAATTGGGTTCGAATGTAGAACGGAAAACTAGGTTCGAATGTAGAACGGAGAACTCAAGTCGAATGTAGAACGGAGAACTGGAGTCGAATGTAGAACGGAGAACTAGGTTCGAATGTAGAACGGAGAACTCAAGTCGAATGTAGAACGGAGAACTCAAGTTGAATGTAGAACGGAAAACTGGAGTCGAATGTAGAACGGAAGAATGGAGTCGAATGTAGAACGGAGAACTAGGTTCGAATAAAGAACGGAGAACTGGAGTCGAATGTAGAACGGAGAACTTGAGTCGAATGTAGAACGGAGAACTCAAGTCGGATGTAGAACGGAGAACTCAAGTTGAATGTAAAACAGATAACTGGAGTCGAATGTAGAACGGAGAACTAGAGTCGAATGTTGAAGGAAAACTGGATTCGAATATGGAACGGAGAACTGGAGTCGAATGTAGAACGGAGAAGTAAAGTCGAATGGAGAATGGAGAATGGAGAAGTGGAGTCGAATGTAGAGCGGAGAACTAGAGTCGAATGTAGAGCAGAGAACTAGAGTCGAATGTAGAAGGAGATTTCAACTAGAATTTAGAACGGAGAACTGGAGTCGAATGTAGAACGGAGAATTGGGTTCGAATGTAGAACTGAGAACTAGGTTCGAATGTAGAACGGAGAACTCAAGTCGAATGTAGAACGGAGAACTATGTTCGAATGTAGAACGGAGAACTCAAGTCGAATGTAGAGCGGAGAACTCAAGTTGAATGTAGAACGGAAAACTGGAGTCGAATGTAGAACGGAGAACTGGAGTCGAATGTAGAACGGAGAACTAGGTTCGAATGAAGAACGGAGAACTGGAGTCGAATGTAGAACGGAGAACTTGAGTCGAATGTAGAACGGAGAACTCAAGTCGGATGTAGAACGGAGAACTCAAGTTGAATGTAAAACAGATAACTGGAGTCGAATGTAGAACGGAGAACTAGAGTCGAATGTTGAAGGAGAACTGGATTCGAACATGGAACGGAGAACTGGAGTCGAATGTGGAACCGAGAACTTAAGCCGAATGTAGAACGGAGAACTAGGTTCAAATGTAGAACGTAGAAGTGGAGTCGAATGTAGAACGGAGAACTGGAGTCGAATGTAGAATGGAGAACTATGTTCAAATGTAGAACGGAGAACTGCAGTTGAAGGGAAAACTGGAGTCAAATGTAGAAAGGAGAACTGAAGTTAAATTTCGAACGGAGAAGTGCAGTTGAACGTAGAACGGAGAACTAAGTTTGAATGTAGAACGGAGAACTCAAGTCGAATGTAGAACGGAGAACTCAAGTTGAATGTAGAACGGAGAACTATTTTCGAATGTAGAATGGAAAACTGGAGTCGAATGTAGAACGGATAACTGCTGTTTAGTGTAGAACGAATAACTGAAGTTGAATGTAGAACGGAGAACTGGAGTCGAATATAGAACGATAAACTCAAGTCGAATTTAGAACGGAGAACTGGAGTCGAATGTAGAACGGAGAATTGGGTTCGAATGTAGAACGGAGAACTAGGTTCGAATGTAGAACGGAGAACTCAAGTCGAATGTAGAACGGAGAACTGGAGTCGGATGTAGAACGGAGAACTATGTTCGAATGTAGAACGGAGAACTCAAGTCGAATGTAGAACGGAGAACTCAAGTTGAATGTAGAACGGAAAACTGGAGTCGAATGTAGAACGGAGAACTGAAGTCGAATGTAGAACGGAGAACTAGGTTCGAATGAAGAACGGAGAACTGGAGTCGAATGTAGAACGGAGAACTTGAGTCGAATGTAGAACGGAGAACTCAAGTCGGATGTAGAACGGAGAACTCAAGTTGAATGTAAAACGGATAACTGGAGTCGAATGTAGAACGGAGAACTAGAGTCGAATGTTGAAGGAGAACTGGATTCGAATATGGAACGGAGAACTGGAGTCGAATGTGGAACGGAGAACTTAAGCCGAATGTAGAACGGAGAACTAGGTCCAAATGTAGAACGTAGAACTGGAGTCGAATGTAGAACGGAGAACTGGAGTCGAATGTAGAATGGAGAACTACGTTCAAATGTAGAACGGAGAACTGCAGTTGAATGGAAAACTGGAGTCAAATGTAGAAAGGAGAACTGAAGTTAAATTTCGAACGGAGAAGTGCAGTTGAACGTAGAACGGAGAACTAAGTTTGAATGTAGAACGGAGAACTCAAGTCGAATGTAGAACGGAGAACTCAAGTTGAATGTAGAACGGAGAACTATTTTCGAATGTAGAATGGAAAACCGGAGTCGAATGTAGAACGGATAACTGCTGTTTAGTGTAGAACGAATAACTGAAGTTGAATGTAGAACGGAGAACTGGAGTCGAATATAGAACGGAAAACTCAAGTCGAATGTAGAACGGAGAACTGGAGTCGAATGTAGAACGGAGAACTAGGTTTGAATGTAGAACGGAGAACTGCAGTTGAATGTAGAACGGAGAACTCAAGTTGAATGTAGAACGGAGAACTGGAGTCGAATGTAGAACGAAGAACTCAAGTCGAATGTAGAACGGAGAACTGGGTTCGAATGTAGAACGGAGAATTGGAGTCGAATGTAGAACGGAGAACTGGGTTCGAATGTAAAACGGAGAACTAGGTTTGAATGTTGAACGGAGAACTAGGTTCGAATGCAGAACGGAGAACTGCAGTTGAATGTAGAACGGAGAACTCAAGTTGAATGTAGAACGGAGAACTGGAGTCGAATGTAGAACGAAGAACTCAAGTCGAATGTAGAACGGAGAACTGGGTTCGAATGTAGAACGGAGAATTGGAGTCGAATGTAGAACGGAGAACTGGGTTCGAATGTAGAACGGAGAACTCAAGTTGAATGTAGAACGGAGAACTGGAGTCGAATGTAGAGCGGAGAACTCAAGTCAAATGTAGAACGGAGAACTCAAGTTGAATGTAGAACGGAGAGCTCAATTTGAATGTAGAACGGAGAACTGGAGTCGAATGTAGAACGGAGAACTCAATTGGAATGTAGAAAGAAGAACTGGAGTCGAATGTAGAACGGAGGATTCAATGTGAATGTAGAACGGAGAACTGCGTTCGAATGTAGAACGGAGAACTAGGTTCGAATGTAGAACGGAGAACTGCAGTTGAACGTAGAACGATAAACTAAGTTTGAATGTAGAACGGAGAATGTAGAACGCAGATCCAACTTCACACACATGCAATTACGTATACTTCATAAGCATTGTAATAACAACTATTTAAATCTTTATTGATTCATACTGAATTATGCTATAAGGCAAATTTAAATTCAGTGTGTTTATTTCTCTATATTTTTACTATTACATTATACTTTTAGATATTTGTTTTTCTGTCAATTCGAATCAAGATTTTTAGTATGTATTGTTTGTACTTCTGTATTGTTAATTTGGTTTACGTGTCGAATAGTTACACAACACATTAATATCCATAGGTTATTGCATAACCTTATCCACACTCGGTAGTTAAGTAAAGAATGCCTTTGTTAAGAGTGTTGGAGTGTTCTTAAATTCTGGTCAATAGCGTCACTTAAAATAAAAAAGTTAAGTCACGGTATTCCATTCCAGTTGGTCGGGTATTTGTAATTTCCTACCCAACCAAGTCAAGAATCACTTAAGGCTCTGCATTGGAAGCAGGGCGACTTACAAAGTTAAACACGGATTTTAAAAAAAAGTAAAATAAAGGATTTTATTAGTTCACGGTAAGCGTATATTAAATCGATGTTCATATAATAATGTATGTACTGGAATATACTTTAAGCAAGAATATTTCTTTCCTTAAATCAGTACATTAATATGACTTATAAGTTCACTGTATAGCGAAATAAAATCGGTTAAATTAGAAGAACATGTAATTAACATGCACATTTGATACTAAGAGTAGTGAAATCATAAGAACATGTTTTATTTGTATAAAAGTTAACATGAATTTAAATTATTTGAGATAATGTTCTTGCGCTTTAACAATATCATATGATAATACTTTACTTAAACTGACTGACACGTACAGTACGAGCAAGGATTTGTTAACGGAAACACACAATAGATTTAAGTCGATATAATAAAACGTGCATATTATGTTAAAACAAGAAAAGTATAACGCATGCGTTATATGTAGACGATTTTTAATAATGGGTTAGTTTGTGGAGGCTTTGTTCAAGTCACATACCTGTAGTCGTCGATATGGAGATGACAGGAAGGTAAAGTGAAGAATTAAAAGATACTGTATGAATACAGATAAGTTTTTATTTAGTCTTAGGTATACATTAGTATACATGTAAAAGCGAACATATTCAAGTGTTTTTAATTAAACGATTTACACCTGAGCTATTACAAAGGGAATTCCAGTGACCATGCTACAATATTATATAAAAGTCATATTTACTTAAATTTTACAAGTGATTATCAGTTGGGCCCTATTTATGTTCATGTTTTAGTTGTATTCAGGCTCATAACCGCTTCGGAGTTGCCGTTGGGCAATCAACTTTGCATTTTAAATGAATTACAAGTGATCTTACAGAAAATATTTAATTTCTTAACTTCTTTACTTCATTATAATACTCAAAACGTCTAGGGTAAAATTAAAATAGATGCCGAAATGGTTTGATGCCGAAACGTCGAGGTGCCGATTCGTCTAGGTGTCGAAATGGTATGGTGCCGAAACGTCCTGAATAGATCTTGATCACACAGACGCAAAAACTTGAGAATTGTCTGCATTTATTAATAAGCATTTTTCATGTACTGATCACTGGGACCCTGCAATAAATTTTGTCTAGATAATGCTGACCACTTACTTACCACGCATTATCTTTGTACAAAAACCCGCAAGGACGGATGCACTGGGCTACATAGAGACGCACGGTCAACAAACTATTATTCATTTCACCAAGGTTTACATATTAAGCAAAAACATAGACAATGCCTGTCTCTTGCATTATCGATCGTGAAACTACTATTCATTTAACAAAGAACCGGATCGTACGAAAGCGAAACGATAGGAACGTGTTAGATGGATAGTAAAGCATATAAATAGTAAACAAGTGAAATCACTGGAAATATGTCCTTTGTTTCATAACTTTTTCTGAGAAAACAAAATAGAAAAAGAAATGAAAAGGAGATTTTTACACTTTAAAGCGAACATGTTTAAATTTTAAACTTGTAACAATATTTCTTCTACATAATACGTTTTTTTTAAATACTAGTACACAGTTTTATGGTTGTACATGTTTGTAACATGTTTGATTAGATATTTTCCCTATAATATTATTTTGCCAGGGAACACATATTTTGTTTAATATTATACTATTTACATGTAAACAATTCACTATAGTTCACATAGAGTTCGAATTTGCCTACTAATTAAAGTTTTTCATAATGATGTCGATAAAAATACTGAGTTTCTTGAGTATAATCGGATGTTTAACAGTCATTAAGTTTTCAAATTTTATAGCATTTAGGTGTCTAAAATAGTACGGTTTTATATATTTGGTTCTTTGTTCCATATATTTGGTTCTATGTTCCTTGAATTGGTTACAAACTAATCAATAATAAAATGATGTTCGCAATACATACACCGTCTTTCATAGGTATACTTTGCCAACTTCCGATTTCTATTGGAAGCCTATGGTTTTGTGAGCGGAACATACAAAAGCGTTTACAAAGTAAGGGAGGCAATAATGAGATATACGGGCTTTGTTCAAAAGTGTTTTTAAACATTATATAAATAGTATTCGATGATGAAATATTAACAGTCGATGACCATTTTTGTCTCGCCCTTCCGAAGAAAAAAGCGAGACATAGGTATCATTTTTCCGGCGGCGCCGAAGGCAAAGGCGACGGCGCCGTCCACACTTGGTTAACGCTTTTTGGAAGGTATATATCTCCAATACCGTCAAAGGTATTGCTTTGAAACTTTGTATGAACATTCACTGGGATAACCACTTACAATTTTACTAAGCCCCACCCCACCAATGACCTTGACTTTAAAGACAACAGAACTTAGTCAAATTTTCTTGGTTAACGTTTTTCGCTAAAGTTTTTTGGAAGGTATATATCTCCAATACCGGCAAGGGTTTTGCTTTGAAACTTTGTATGAACATTCACTGGGATAACCACTTACAATTTTACTAAGCCCCATCCCACCAATGACCTTGACTTTAAAGACAACAGAATTTAGTCAAATTTTCTTGGTTAACGTTTTTCGCTAAAGTTTTTTGGAAGGTATATATCTCCAATACCGGCAAGGGTTTTGCTTTGAAACTTTGTATGAACATTCACTGGGGTAACCCTTACACTTTCACTAAGTCCCACCCCACCAATATATTGACCTTGACTTTAAAGACAACAGAACTTAGTCAACTTTTCTTGGTTAAAGTTTTTAGTTAAAGTTTTTTGGAAGGTATATATCTCCAATACCGTTTAAGGCAGTGCATTGAAACTTTATATGAACATTCACTGGGGTTACCTCTTACACTTTCACTAAGCCCCAACCCACCAATGACCTTCATCTTAACTTTAAAGACAACAGAACTTAATCAAATTGTCTTGGTTAACGTTTTTGGTTAAAGTTTTTTTGGAAGGTATATATCTCCAATACCGGCAAAGGTATTGCTTTGAAACTTTGCTTGAACATTCACTGGGGTAACCCTTAGGCTAAGCCACACCCCACCAATGACCTTCACCTTGACTTTATAGACAATAGAACTTAGTCAAATTGTCTTGGTTAAAGTTTTTGGTTAAAGTTCTTTGGAAGGTATATATCTCCAATACCGGCAAAGGTATTGCTTTTAAACTTTGCTTGAACATTCACTGGGGTAACCCTTAGGCTAAGCCACACCCCACCAATGACCTTCACCTTGACTTTATAGACAATAGAACTTAGTCAAATTGTCTTGGTTAAAGTTTTTGGTTAAAGTTCTTTGGAAGGTATATATCTCCAATACCGTCAAAGGTATTGCTTTGAAACTTTGTGTGAACAATCACTGCGGTAACCTTTACACTTTCACGAAGCCCAATCCCACCAATGACCTTGACCTTGACTTTAAATACAACAGAACTTAGTCAAATTTTCTTGCTTAGAGTATTTGGTTAAAGTCTTTTGGAAGGTATATATCTCCAATACCATCAATGGCATTGCTTTGAAAATGTGTATGAACATTCATTGGGGTGCCCTTACCTTTTCACTAAGCTCCACCCCACCAATGACCTTGAATTTAAAGACAACAGAACTTAGTCAAGTTTTTCTTAGTTTCACTTTTTTGGAAGGCATATATCTCCAATACTGTCAAAGGTATTACTTTGAAACTGTGTTTGAACATTCACTAGCGTAACCCCTTACCATTTCGCTAAGCTCCACCCCACCAATGACCTTGACCTTGACTTTATAGACAAAAGAACTATAAACTATTCATCTTGTATTTAAAATGTACTCACTTCTGTTTTATATACTTTATTTCAAACTATGTCCTTTAATTTATTATTTTATCCTTGTTTATTTTTTTATTTTTATCGCACTAAATAAAATAAAAATGTAAAGATAAATATAATATACAACCTACGATCCCAACATTTTTTGTATGGTGTTTTACGTCATTTTCAAAACATATAACGTTATATATGACGGTCGATTTTTTTGTGGTGGAGGCAGACCACCAAATTTTCCTGGCTATAACCAGTACTGATAAAAGATAATTCTGGAGTTATATGGGTTAAACTTTGTAAAGATTTTTTCAACCTTGACAATAATATATGTATGTGTTTTATATATATACCTCCCCGTAATTCAGTATACTTTAATATAAACGAAACAGGTTTTTTCGAGCTGTTAGAGCAAGGAATCCACAAACATTTTAAAGTAGGGAATATTGCAATTTTAGGCGATCTAAATGCACGATACGGCACCAAAGTGACATAAATTATAACACAGAACGATTAAGCACTTTTATTCCTGTCATTGACGGCATTGATGAGACTGAGTTGATTGTTTATATGCCAGATAGATCTAGTATTGACAAAATATGTAATTCATCTGGTCAACAATTACTTGATATATGTCAAAGCAGCGATATATGTATTGTTAACGGTCGTAAATGCGACGATGCCGGTGTTGGTAATATAACCTTTATGTCAGTGAATGGCGAAAGCCTAATCGATTACGTCTTAATGTCTAGCGAATTGTTCGATATTATAAATGATTTTATTGTACATGATGTTTACAGTTTTTCTTCTCATGCACCAATACAAGTAAATTTACAAGTTAATATGTTACTGCCTGATATCAGTAATGATAACTTCAATACTCAAAGTAAAATACGATGGGATGATGTTAAAAAAGAACAGTATATTGATAGATTACAAATTAATGAAGAAACATTTGAAGATATTGTGAACAAAGTCATTTCGTCCGAAATTAATGTTAACGAAGGTATAAATACATTTGCAAACACCCTGTATAATTGTTCGCATACTGTATTTGGAGTGTTAAACACACAAGGACATGTCTCAGCTAAACAATTTAAAAGTCCGTGGTACACGCCTGAGTGCCAGCGTTCGATTATATCACTTAAACGTAGAAAAGGTGGTGGTATTAATTTACTAATACCCGAAATGTTTCTTGATGGTTTTGATATATTATCACCTGTAATATGTAAACTGTTTAAATTCTTGTTTGAACATTATATCCCGAAATGTGGAATTATGGCATTATCGTACCCATCCCAAAAAGTGGTAATATTGATGATGCGAATAATTATCGTGCTATTACTTTGACTAGCATATTCTCTAAATTATTTTCTATACTACTTGATAGTAGATTAAGACAATGGGCTGAGAGCAACAATTTACTAACAGATTTTCAGTTTGGTTTCAAAAATAAAAAAAGTACAATCGATTGTGTTTTTATCTTGATGAATTTAATCAATAAAACGTTAAAGCTTGATAAGAAAATATTATATTGCGCCTTTGTAGATTTTCGCAAGGCCTTTGACTTAGTATATAGGGATGGAATGTGGCTAAAACTTATTAGATATGGAGTTTCAACTAAAATGATTAAGATGTTGAGAGCTATTTACACAAATGTTAAGGCTTGTGTTAAAGTTAACGGTACACTAAGTGAGTGTTTTGACAGTTATATGGGTGTAAAACAAGGAGAACCTTTATCTCCTTTATTGTTTACCTTTTTCATTAATGACATGTATGATGTATTGCATAATGGAACGTTTGACTCGATAACAATTGATGAAATGCAAATATTTCTATTATTGTTTGCTGATGACACTGTTTTGTTTTCATATACAAAAGAAGGTTTGCAGAGTTTACTTGATAAGATGTGTGTATATTGCAATAAGTGAGGTATTGTTGTAAATAGTGATAAAACAGTTGTAATGACATTTAAAAATGGTACGAGAATTGAAAATGTAGACATATTTTATAATGATAGCAAATTAAAAAATGTAAAGACGTTTACTTATCGTCTGCAAATTGTTTATTTTATCAGACCCAAAAAGTCTTATCCCAAAAATCCATGAAAGCGTTGTTTTCACTTAATTCATTATTTGAGGCTGTGCCACTAAATGATTTCGATACCATGGTAGCACCAATGTTACATTATGGTTCTGAAATATGGGGGTTTCATGCTGCACCAGATATAGAACGTGTGCACATTAAATTTTAAAACAAGTTCTTGGTGTACGAGCTCAAACTACTAACAATTCTGTTTATGGCGAACTGGGAAGATTTCCTTTAGCCGTAATTAGAAAAATGGGAATTATAAAATACCGGTTTAAGATAATGAAATCAACGGAATCATTAAAGCATAAAGTTTTTTATGTTGATATTGGTGTGGATGGTACCGTCATAAACGAAAATTCATGGGCGTTTCAATTAAAAACCCTTTTAGATAGTCTGGTATTTGGCTACATATGGAATAACAGTACGGTATCAAATTATAAACATTCATCCATTCATGAGTTATAATTAAAATATATACCCCTACAGAATATAAACACACATAAATAGCATAGCGATAAACACATTCACAAAACAAACACACACAACCGCATTGTATTATAATTAAAAGTATGCGATTATTACAACAATTAAGTCAGATCCTATCTGGCAAACACTGTATCATTCCTTACCTTAATACTTTTATAAATATATTCACCAATATTTTTTATATCCCGCGTGTTTGTCGATTGCAAAAGTTCAACAGCTTTAAACATGCTTTTCCTTTTATAGTAGTATGGTTTGATTAATGCAACTCGAATATCATTATATAATGAACATTCAAAAACGAAATGAAACTCGTCTTCAACACAATTACAAAGTTTACATTTACGATTTTCTCTCGGAGTTATTTGTGGTTTTGACCATCTGCCTGCTTCTATTTGTAACCGGTGAGATGATACTCGTAATTTGGAAAGAGCAATTCTGAATTTTTTTATGTTAATAATATCCAAATATTTTTGAAATTCAAACGATGAAAATTCTTTATAAAAAGAAGCTCTACTAGACTCATTTAGTCTACTGTTCCAGTTTTGAACAAAATTATCGGTTAGTCTTTGTTTTAATACATTTAGGAAGAGTACTTTATTTCCTACACCTTGTAATGTCCACACCTCGAAAAAAAAAATGCGCTAGATCATTTTTAATTAAAGAGGCCCAATTTTTATGTTTAGCAATATCGTGATTTTATCAATTATCGAGGTGTACTTTTAATTGGCTCAAATCTCGGGTGGATATTTGAAAAATAACTCAGTGTTTTATTTTATTATAAGCTGGAGCACGTCGACGTCCCCACGGTGACACGAGAGAATCCTTACAGTGACAAGACCTTCGTTTTACGCAGATAGCTTGTAACGGAACTGAGCTTGTTACGGAACTGAGCATGTTTTCCGCGTGTAGCATTTCGTTGTGCCACCAGTCGTTAATTACGTGCCTAATTATAAGTGCCATCTACCCAATTGTGGATGGGTACAATTTAACATTGGTACATACAAACGATATTCATGCACATTTTGAGCAATTCAGCAAATTCGGCAGCAACTGCGTCGTGGAAGATGCGCAGGCAGGAAAATGTTACGGCGGCGTTTCCCGCAGAATGACCAAACTAAAGGAGATTCGAGCCAGTCGTCCAAATGTAGTTTTCCTGGATGCAGGTGACGAGTTTTTGGGCACCCTCTGGTTCAATTACTACAAAGGCATGGCGGCATCATTCTTCATGGCAAAACTTGGATATGATGTAACGGTAAGGATATTTCTTTTAAGATATAAACTAAACTGCTGATTTCAAAAATAATTTTTTATCGTTATACCAATCCTTTCTTTTCCTTTGGTTTGAGAGGATGAACCTGCCAAAATGTCAGCATAGCATGATAAGCAAGCCGGGCTAGTGTGTGATCTGATATTCTATGCAGTGTATTCTATACTGGTCAAACAGAGGGGTTTTGTGTAGTTCTTACACGGTGTTTACACGGGGTGTAATTGGGGAGACTGTGTAGTCCTTTAAACAAAGGAAGGTCAAACTCGGGTTAACACATGATGTGTTGGGGAAGATTCACTTCCTTATAAGGGGCTTGTGTTTACACATGTGGAGGGGGTTGGTGTTACACACTGTAGTTGTATAAAAGTTGTGGCTCAGAGATATTAGTGTTGTAATTTTTGGTTAAACACTGTGTAATGCACATGTGTTAACACAAGCCCCTTATAAGGAAGTGAATCTTCCCCCAACACATCATGTGTTAACCCCAGTTTGACCTTCCTTTGTTTAAAGGACTACACCGTCTCCCCGTGTAAACACCGTGTAAGAAATACACAAAACCCTCTGTGTAACCAGTATAGAATACACTGCATAGAATATCAGATCACACACTAGCCCGGCTTGTGTTACACTCTGTATGCAAGGTTATATGGAACTTTCAATACTTTCACACAAATATTGCATAAAAGTATATTCATATAATACATCTATAAAATGTAATATTACCAAAACACAACAATGCATATATACAATTACACAAATAGATAAATAAATATAAACAGAAGACGGTCCTTCTTTAATTTTGGACCGTGTTACTTCTTAATTTAAAAGCATTAAATATATAATGTGACAAATTATTTACTAGTTTACTATCTTGCGATTCCAAAAGTTCAATAAATTTTAAACAGATGGATTCCTTCTAAAATAACGTTGCACATATCTTTTTCGTAATTCATGATATTTATTACAAATTAAAACAAAATGATACTCGTCTTCAATATCACCAGAGGTACAAAACTGACACTTTCTTTCGTTTCTCTCAATTCTATTGGGTCCATATCTTCCTTTCTCAATTCTCAGCCTGTGTGATGATAGGCGTAGTTGTGTTGTGACACTTTTATATTTAGAAATATCTAAATATGTTTCATAAACGAAGTTTACTTTAACGTTTTTATAAAATAGTAAAACATTATTTTCAGCAATATCCGATTTCCATTTCTGAATAAAATTGTCTATTAGCCGTACCTTTAATTCTTTGCAAAAGTATTTCGGGTTTATACTCGCTGGATTATCCCATACATATCCATACCCGTGACTATAAAGCAAAGACTTAATATTAGCGGTCCAATTTATTTTATTTGTTAGACAATCACTTAGTGAAACGGCATACGCAGTTTTTAAAGCACAATTGTTGGTATATAACAGTTTAAACCAATATTGTATAATCCTACAAAATCTATATAAGATGAGATAACTTTATTTTCAAATTCCAATAGGCTTAAAAGCCCGTGAGGATACAATATACAGTTACATAAAACATGGCAACAGTGTAGGATTTTACAAACAAGAAACTTTTGTTAATCTGAGACAGTCACAGCAAAATGCATGTATACTGGCACGCACGCATGCACTCACTCAATCACTTACGCACTCACGCGCACAACAATTTCTATCATTTGTTAAGTGGACTTAAGCATTGAGAAGGCGTATTACTACATAATATAAATAAATGCTGAACCATAAATTTCATAACACATTCGGTAAAATAAATTACCTATATTTACTAATTTCCATATAATGTTTCGTTTCGTAATTTAAATGCTTTTAAAACAAAGGTACAAAGCTTGTGAATATATACTTTATTTTGTGAATTTAGTAATTCCAAAAATTTCATCATGTTTGGCCTCTTGTAAAAATATTGTGGAATGTATTGCTTTCTTAAGACAGTATAGGTTTGGCATTCTAACACAAAATGAAATTCATCTTCGAGTTTATTACAAAATAAACATAATCTATCAATAACAGGAATTCTGTTTGGTTTAACCCATCTTCCCGCTTCAATTTGCAACCTATGAGATGACACCCGTAATTTGGTAAGTGCTTGACACATTTTGAAAATATTTATATTATCAATATATGGTTGAAACTGAAAAGATGCAAAGCTCCTATAAAACACTGCTCTGGTGGAGATATCTAATCGACTATGCCAATGTTGAGCGAAATTGTCATTTAACCGTTGCTTTAATACTGCAAGAAATAAATTACAATTGCCAACACTTTGTTGTAACCATACATCATAAAACCCAAGAGAGGACAAAAAGTGTTTCAACTGTGAAACCCAGTTTTTTTTGCGAGGATATATTTCACAGTCATTTAACATCATGTTATACACTATTTTTATATATTTACGTTCATGTACGCTCATGATTTTTAACCAATATTTAACAATTATAAAATATCTTCTTGTAATAAATGATGTTCTACCAAATTCCCCATATATGAAATCATTTTGTGTTGTCTTTTTAACACCCAAAATATTTTTGCAGAACTGTAAATGCACTCTTTCAATTGATATAGCTTGTACGAATCCCCACACCTCACTTCCGTAATTTAAAATTGGAGTTATCAATTTATCAAACAAATCTAATTTATGTTTTGGTGATACAAATGTAAATTTATACAAATACCTATTCATTTTAAAAATAGCTTTTGTGCTTGACCAGCAAGGGTAGTTTCTGTCTCTGATGAAGATCCTCCCGTAGAGAAAACTATATCTAAGTATGTAAACTTGCTAACTATATCTAATGAAACGCCATCATAATTAAAAACTAAATTGTGTGGTAATATTCCACCTTTTCTAAACACCATTACTTTTGTTTTAGTGCAATTCACTTTTAATCTCCATTCTTTACAATAATTAGATAATATATTAAGTCCATCTTGTAACTCTACTGCAGTATTAGCAAACAAAACTATGTCGTCTGCATATAAAAGCATAAACATCTTAAACATATTAATATCAAGACCTTCAAGACCACTATGAATGAATTCATCTTCTATGTCATTTAAACACATGGAAAACAACCATGGGATAGACACTCCCCTTGCCTAACGCCAATAACACAATAAAATTCATCGCTCAATTGGTTACAATATTTGACTTTAGACTTAACACATGAATACATCGATTTAATAATATCAAGAATCTTTCCCCGAATACCGAACTTAGTTAATTTATATCATAGATTATCACGCACAACATAATCAAATTTAAGGCTTTAGTAAAATCGACAAATGCACAATACAATTTCTTTCCCTGGTTTAAAATATGTGTAATTAAACCCTGTACAACAAATATATTATCCACAGTACTCATGTGCGCTCTAAATCCAGCTTGTGCTTCAATAAGAACACTGTATGTTTCTGCCCACTCAGATAATCTATTGTTCAATATGCGTGTAAATAATTTACCCAAACAGCTTAATAACGTGATACCTCGGTAATTTTCTACATCATTAATACTGCCCTTTTTGTGTAAAGGAATAACATACCCTTCTGACCAGACCTCTGGAAAATAACCAACCTCAAACACTTTATTAAACAATTTGCAAATAACTGGTGATAAAATAGTTTTACCATGAATGAAAAATTCATTTAATAACATGTCAGGCCCAGAGGACCGATTTGAATTTAGTTGCTTAATTGATTTTTCAATCTCATTCACAGTAAAATATACATTCAACTCTTCAAACATGATATTAAATTCGTTATTTTCATAACGTTCATTAAAATGTAAAATATCTTCATCTGGAGCATAGAACTCATCATCTGGACTATTGACTGCTTTAAAATATTGTTCAAACGCAGATAATGGTATATGTGTTGGCTTAAGTCCTGATGACTCTTTTAACATATTCCAATATAACTTGCATTTTTATATCTTGCGTTTACAAAAGTAGTTGTTTTGACTCGATCATACTCCGTCTTACAATATCTAACAATACATGTATAGTGTGACCGAGCTTTAACCATATTAATTCTATTTATGTCGCTTTTATTTTCTCTATATTTATTTATATATAAAACGGATATCTGGCCAATTCACCATAAACACCTGCGTTGCCGGTTGATAGTTTCACATTTAGCACCTTTTTGCAAAACTTTAGGTGTATTCTCTCCAACTTTCCCCATACTTCACATGCGTAATTTAGAATTGATGTTACAGAGGAATCAAACAGCTGGCATAGTGTTTTAGGAGTGAAGTCATACTTTTTTATATTATGCAAAAATACTCTCACGGCTTTTAATACTTTTCCAGAAATGTTTTGTTGGTTTAATATCAACATTATTAATTATTAAATAAATATCCGACATGGGGCCAATAACATGACCAAGAAATTAATGACATCGAATTACGTAACAATTCAAGGTGTGACAAACACTTAGGCAGTTTCAAGTGGCATTCACAAATCTTAACAAAGCAGAATAAATGATTAATCAGCAATATTACAGATTATCCTTGGCAAACACCTGTTAATCTATGGACACCTTGTCTGCAAAAATATTGATTTTGATGTAATTAAACTTTTTTAATCAATCAATCAATCAATTTTTATTAAAGCATAAACATTTTACAATGTCCATTGCCATCAGCCATCGCCATCAGCATTGAGGCGGTATTACATACAAGACATACTAAATACAAATACACACATATATTAAAACATGTTCTGGAGAAGAGCATGAGAAATATTTAGGTATGAGTAAACAAATTTAAGGATAAACACGTATATATTATTGAAAGTAATTATAGCATACAAGTTGTTCACACCACTGGTATGACTCGAAACATTTATCACAAGCACATTTGAAGAGTAAATAATTCGATTACCACGATATGTAATTGAAACCTTTTATCACATTACATCATGGCCGTTCATAAATTCGCGAGTAGAAAAGATTATATAGACATCTCTTTATCAAACCATACAATTGTTTTCATCAAAGATTACATGTATTTTGTGTTGTTTATCCTAATTCAATGAAGTTTGTTTTGTTTTAGCCATATCGCCACCGAAAACGTCTTTGCAGAAATCGTATTTTTAGAAATTCAAGGGACGATAACTCTGTAATGCGTGATTGAATCTGATTGGTTTTCATAACAAACCGAGCTCTCATGTATACGTATGTTGTGACCAACTTTCTCTGACATTTTCATTTTACAATTATTCCCCTTTGACAGTTAAACAATTTAAACATTTCTACATAACTTCACTTTTATCCCCCGTCGATTAGGCATTGCCGTTGTCCGTCTGTCCGTCCGTCCATCCGGTCCCATAATTTTGGTAATGCCTCATCCGATTTCAATAATATTTTGCACAAATGTTCACCCCTTTAGTACGCAACCCCGCTTTTTTTTCGGAATTTTATTTTGATCAATACTTTCTGAGTGGCACCGTCCATCATCACTTTCAGTGCTTTGATTATTGTGGTGAACGTTCAGTAGGTACATTGGAGTTAAGGAAAGTTCTTGTGTGTTTTAAAGCATTTATGTGGCAGTTAGTGAGTACCTGTGTTTGATATAATAGATCATCAGCCAACACCTACTTGGTAGTTTCTCTATCCATTGGCCATTATTGAGTCACTTAAACCCACAGAATAGTATGTTAATAACAGGTGGTTGATTAGCATTTCAAAAGAATTGTCCAGTCATACAGACGCCAAATAAAATCAAAGTACCGAAGGTACTGAGAGCATGGTGAACTATGATTTGTTCATCCATGTAATGGAAGATTTCTTTGCAATCACGCATGACATGGATGGACTGAACATGTGTCAACTATTCTTAATAATAATACATCATTGCATGTAATAATACATCAATGCATTGTTTAATGTATCTGGAAGTAAGGCGATTAAAACAAGATAAGGTAAGGTAAATACAGGAATAAAGAAGGGAACAAAAGGAACGATTGGTTATAATGAAAATTAATCTCCGAAACGCTTCATCATATCTGAACCATATCTTCACAGGTGTTAAAGTGTATCGAAAAACATCACCTGTCCTCACCTGTCAAAGTTTGAGTCATAAATATAGCGTCAAAAAGGTCAAGACAGCTAATTTTGCCAATTCAATGGGAGGTAATTCATAGACCCTTTGACCAACATAGATGAATTAAAATAGGAAACAACCTTGCATTTATATCGACATACTATGCAAGTATGATTAAAATCAAATGAACACGAGTGTAGTCTGAAAGACAGTCATATCCCCCGCTGCACAAAGATTTATAATATACACATTTAAACATGGAATGTCACTGTAAAGTGACACATTCTCACTGAAGTTTCCTTGTTCCAAAAAGTGTGACCTTCAACTAAAGGAACATATGTTTTACACACCACTTGTAGTAGAGACATACAGACTACACATATACAAAACATAACTTATAAATCTTTGTGCTCATTTGATTTTAATCTCACAACTCGGAGCACCCTGTTTTCGGGGTACCGTTGTTATATATTCTCACAACTCGGAATACCACTGGTCTCGGGATACCGTTGTAGTTCATTCTCACAACTCGGAGTACCACTGTTCTCGGGATACCGTTGTGATTTAATCTCACAACTCGGAGTGAACATGATGTTCATACACAATTATTTCGTTGTTATATTTTTCAACCATGTATGTGAACATGGTGTGAAGGCCCGGGCCTTTTGGCCTAATATGTAGCTATGCTACTGAGAATTTCACGATTCATATCCCTAATTGTAATTTTTACGTGGATTTTCGACAAATCGTTTGTTGACAATAATCACCAAAGTCACGGTAAATTCCGTTTACTACCTTAGACCTAAACAAGAAAGTGTTTTGTTTCCTGTCACACAACCGAATCGCCGTTTTTACCCCCGACATATCACCTTTTTACCCCTTCGTTTTTTTACTGCTTTGTTTTGTTTTTAAATATATTTGTGTTTTGGCCTTAACAGAATATAATTCAATCAGTTTTTCATGTAATTTGAAAATTGTAATAAAAGGTAACATATTTGTGTTTAGATCTGCTCTTGTTTGTGTAATGTATATCTCTCAATGCTACAGTCATACGTTCGAGTCCCGCTTGTTCCACGTTTGCACATTGACGAATGTTTGACAGCTACTCAAAAACGCGCGGTAGGACTGTGGTTCTACGAGTTTGTTTCAAAACAGATGAGCTCTACTTCTACCTCTACCAAATTGACGCATAGATATAAGTCGTAAAATCTTTTAAAAAATCCCCCACTCTCCACACACACACACACACACACGTTGTTTTCCGACTTAAGTCTTAAAGGGAGTACATCAGGCTTTTTATGGGGGTCTAGGTGTCCGAATTAAAATATTAATATGTTTTATTCTACATGACCAAAACATAATGAGCCTACAAAATCTTTTATTTGCAAAGAAATTCATTCGGCACAGTAATACGTGCTATCCTAGGTGACGCACCAGGGTTAATTTTAGCATATTACGTGCGATTCCACCCTAGCTATATGGCGTTCTGAAATTTTAGACATCTGGCTTGACATTTTGATTGATAGTGTTTTATATCGTGAACTGGAACAATTTTATAATTTAAGATGTTTCTAGAAAAATCCTGATGTACCCCTTTTAAGACCATTGGCCATGAATTAAAACAAAATTTTACATAAAAAAAATATAATTTTGGGTACTGCTCAGATTCGAACACATCCCGCTCGCTTTATAGTTTTCTTGGACTGCTGCTCTCCCGACTGAGCTATCAATCTTTTACACATTTTGATGAACTATAAGGACTTATACTAAAACCGGAGTGTCCGAATAGACCCGAAGTCTAAATATAGTCACTCGGGATCAAATGACGTCATATATACCCAGTCAGATATTGTTGATTTGCATTTGGTCTCGCCGACACGATTGGCACAAGTATTCAGGATTATTTTACTACCGAATCAGTCATTTTAACTTCATAGCAAGGGAAGTAAAAACTTAAGAATATTACACAGCGTACTACAAAGTAAGCTAAAAATTTTATTCCGGAGAATGGGCAGCAACAACTTTTTACAAAGGATAGTAGCTTATGCGATAACCATTACTGACCAAACCTATTAAATATTATATGAAGACTATAAAGGCCATGTATATTTCTTAAATATATAAATCCAAGAAAGATGGGAGATATGCGTTTGATACAAGAGAAATAAATTACAAAATTAACTGGTTACAAATCTCAATACACTATCCTAGGAGAACAATACAGCGTATGAATACATTTTACGCAAGATCACGTGATGATGATGATTGATCTATTTATAGAACGCACAGCAATAGGTGAAATAGCTACATAAACAATATATAACTTAAACAATGTATCGAGGAAATTATTTGAATTTCTGAATGACATTACCTTATTTGTATCCGCACTAGAAAAGAAGAAACACCCGTTAAAATATGGGTCTTCTTTTTCAGGCAATGCGTAGATTCATCAGTGAGGCTGTAGTTAGGATTCGTGAAAAAACACGGTTACTAAACCTTGGTGAACAAGTTCAACATGCTAACTAGCCTTTCGTTTCCCCTAGTAACGATGACGTACTTGGTCGAATACCCGCTGATTTTGATTTTGTAGATCCATTATACATGTGTCCTATATGTAGTACTATTTGCCCATACAAATTCTCGGGCATGGTGGGAGATGCAATTTAAAAGAAAAGGACTGGTATACTCGATTTTCTTGTCATATCATTAATCAAAAGAGACTTTTAAACAACGACCTTGAAATCTTATGAAAGGTATAATGGAATAAAAACTTTATTCGGTAAAACCATAGCTCATCTCGCTCGTAAAGACGTGATTCGTATCAACTCTGGCTCTAAAGTCTTGTAAAAAATTCATCCAGTAGTCTTTGTTTAAAAATACATAAAAATGCATTGATATTTTCTACATTAGGGTCCTTCCAAACATACATTAAACCATATTTCTCTAGCAACATTTTAACCTTAAGAAACCAGTTTGTATATCCCTTTTCTACGTCTTGTAAGGAAGACTCTCTAATGTATTTTATAATGATATTTTCACTATTGCATATTTTTAACCAGAACTTGATAATACGTACATATCTATTTATATAAAGTGGAAATCTTCCCAGTTCCCCATAAACAGCACAATTGCTTGTGGATAGTCTAACTCCCAATACTTGTTTACAGAACCTTAAATGTAAATTTTCCAATGGTTTGGACTTTGAGAAGCCCCAAACTTCGCTCCCGTAATTTATAGTTGATGAAACAAATGCATCAAATAATTGTAAAGCTAGTTTCGGTTTAGTCTCATGTATTTTCAACTTGGCAGTAAGCGCATTCATTGCCTTTAGACCTTTACCATATAATGTATTTGTATTTAGATTAAACGTACCAGTATAGTTAAATGTTACCCCCAAATAGTTAAAATCATTTACTGCTTCAATAACCTCGCCCCCGTATTTCCATTGTTCATTTCTTTTAATTACACCCCGTTTGCGAAATACAACGATTTTCGTTTTAGCCACATTAACTTCTAAGTTCCATTTTTGACAATATTCTTCTAGCCTATCCAATTATGCTTGTAAATCTTCTGGCGTTAGACCTATCAAAACCATATCGTCTGCAAAAAGTAGCAATGTAATACAAATATCCCTAAAATTAATTCCACAATCTTTTCTGTTTTGAATAAAAAGTTTCAGGTCTTCTACAAATAGTGAAAATAAAATCGGAGAATTTATCTCCCCTTGTCTTAAGCCCACGGCTATATCAAAGAAATCAGAGAAATTATTGCACATTTTCACACATGATTTGACTGATTTATACATGTTTCTTATTATTCTTAGAAGTTTGCCATTTAAACCCATATTATACAATTTGAACCATAACGCATGTCTATATATAGAATCGAAACAACGTTTCAAGTCTAACGAATTCACAATATAATCTATTATTTTCATTTAACACCTTTTCAATTAGTGCCTGTTATATAAAAATAGCGTCCGTTGCTGAACATCCTTTTTTAAAACCAAACTGCGAGTCAGATATAACATCATTCTCATTACACCATTTAGATAGATATACGTTGGTTTAAAATACAATTAAACAATTTTCCAAAATTACTCAATAACGTTATTCCTAGGTAGTTATTAACATCACTTTTATCACCAGTTTTAAATATCGGTATAATACAAACTTTTGTCCATGCCTCAGGAAATATTCCTGAATCTAGAATCCTGTTAAAAATATCAGTAATATGACCAGACAATATATCACTAGCCTCAATGAAGTACTCATTTAAAAGTTCATCTTCGCCGCATGATTTTCTACGCTTTAACATGTGTCTAATTTGCGAGACCAAGTTTATTTTATTTATTTGCCTTTTTATCATCGTTTCTTAACATATTATAAACTATCTTTGTATATTTCGTATCGCTAGTTGCACATAATTTTAACCAGTATTTTGTAATTATATAATACCGTTTGTTTATGTAATTCAGTCTTCCAGTTTCACCATATATAAAGCTATTTTGGGTTGTTAATTTAACCCCCAATAAACGTTTACAAAAATCTAAATGTGTCCTTTCTACTTGTTTACCTTTATTAAATCCCCATACCTCGGCCGAGTAATTAAATATAGGTGAGATTAGTTTATCAAATAAATCAAATGTATGATTAGGATATAATTCGATAAATTTGTTTAAATATTTATTTAACTGGAATATAGCTTTTAATGATTGTCCGGCCAACATTTTGTCCGTTTCATTGAAAGCCCCACCTGAAGTGAACACAATACCGAGGTATTTAAAACTTATATCATTTCGTTGGTAATAAAATTTAAGAGTATCTGGTAACGTTCCTCTTTTCTAAATATCATGATCTTTGTCTTTGCCGTAGTAACATTAAGTTTCCATCTTTCACAATATTCTTCTAAAACTGACAATGACGGCTGCAAAGCTTCCGCGGACTTTGCAAATAAAATAATATCGTCCGCGTATTATAATAAACATAAATTAATCATACCCACGTCTACCCCGTCAACTCCTTTAAATATTAATTCTTCTTCTAAATCATTTAAATACATGCTAAATAAAAGAGGCGACAAACACTCCCCTTGACGCACCCCAAGAAAACACGTGAAATCCTCGCTTAACGTGTTCATATACTTGACCTTTGACTTTACACTGTTAGACACAGATTTAATGACATGTAAATGTTTTATATAAAAGCGACTTTGTTCGAAACGTTGATACGGCAATCACAATTATACGCTAATAAAACACCGAATTAATTCACTTTACATCGTATTAATTCTGTTCAGTATCGGCCTTTTCTGTCTTTATGTCAAATTGATTCAGCTGTCATTGAACTGAGTGTTTTAGTCTTGCATTATATTATTTCATCTATCGGTAAATTGACTGAGTTACTTTTAAACTGGTTCACATTCTCTTGCGTTGATTCATATTTTCGAGTGAACTGTTTAGAATTACATTGAATCGTTTCTAGTTCGATTACATGGTTTGAAAAATCACTCCGGATTATTTCGCAAAGCATCGAATTGTTAAAAGTTTGATTAGATGGTTTCAAAAAATGCAGTGGATCAATTAAAGTTACATTGAATTAAATATAATACCGATGAATTAATTCATCTTTGAATGGATGATTTATTGAATCATACTTTTGGCGGTAATGGCCGCCCATATTTTCCGCTAAAGTCCACAAAACATATTGTCGCTAAAGACCACAAACGTTTTCGTTAAAGTCCACAACACTATTTCAGCGAAAAACACAATTTGAATTAATTGTTGTTTCATTTGTGAGAGACGTTTCAGCATTTTTTCATTAATTCATGCAAAACATATTTGCACCTGATGTAGTTTACATGATCCATAAGTTTTGTTTTTTTGTGGACTTTTACGGAAATATGTGTGGAATAGAGCGGATTTGTGGAGTTTAGCGGTTCCACACACACACATCATTTAGTAAATACCATGTGAATATAGTATATCAGTTTTCAATCTAAATTGTCTTGATAGTCTGTTTTATTATCGGGCAGTATTTAATCATGACGCACGCAGTAATGTGTCGTTATTTGCATTTAATTACGGGAGTAGTATAGGAATTGGGGGTATAGGCACAGTCCTCATGGCGGCAGGGCCACCCAACGAGATGTCTAATTTTGATCAAAAGTATATAAAACAGGCTGAACAACTAGTAAAAAAATATACTATGTTGACAACACCATGTCAAGTCCTCGAAAACAAAATCTAAAACGCATCTCGCAAACCCGTCCCCTTGGAAGTTTACCTATACCTCCACTTTCTATACTACACATAAAATGATTTGATATCTTATTTCAATCAGTTGTGACTATTCAAAAAAGTCTGCTCAAGTTTTTTTATAAATGTTTGCAAAAGCCACGTGTCATGATCATGCCTTTACAGTAACGGCTGTACGAATTATTTTTAAGCAGCTGTGCACAGCCGTTAATGTGATTACCTGGTTTCCATTAGGAAAACTGCGCTTGCGCTCATCCCACAATCCATTTAACTTTTCAATGGCTGGCTCGCTCCATAGACATTACCAGAACTCCATTTGGCATATGTCTACCGAAACGAAACGCAGAGATATACCTGCAGTTTGGCAAGGTCTGTTACTAGCAAACACATTTTTAGGAAGAATTCTTTAGCAGCTGCACCCTAATATTAGTTTGCTAGTAACGGAACTACACAGACACCATCTACTAAGCGCGATGATTGCGAGACTACAAAAGTTAGCAAATTATGGAGGGGGCTTTCCGCCAAAAGTCTATGCATATAGTTTACATGCTTTTTGATATAAGTCCTTACATTGTGTTATCATTCATCTTACTTCTTCATTGAATGTGCCTACTTTGTATATCTATGTGTCCTAGTCTAAAATTACAACCGATAATTGACATGGTATTAAGTTATTTCTTGCATTGTTATTCTATATATTTCTTACGTGTATTGGAATAAATAGTGTGTAAGCCTCTTATCACTACAGTTATATGATGGTTTTACAAATTATAAGAGTCCATTGGACATTTCCCCATTAAAATGTGCATTGATATTGTTTGGCTAGAAGTTAATCGTAGAAGTAATGGAATCGTCATGAAACCACTAGGCGCTAAGATGGATGGCATTAACATGAATGATGGATGGTATTAACATGAATACAGTTCCTCATATTATTATACCAGATGTCGCCACCTATTGTCCATCAAATAATGATATCTCCCTGAAACGTTTTTTTACGCATTGTGCGATTAGTTACGGTTTTGACGTTATCATGCGGAATTAATATTTACATATATATAAGGTCATGGTGACCTTGACCTTTGACCTACTGCATTTATGGAAATAATTATATGGAAATTGCGCGAATATTCAATATTCAAGAAATAATTAATGCTTATTGAAACAATGTTACATGCTGTTTTCATACACGTATAACCTTTCATCGCCACATGTCAAGGCCGTTACCGGGGATACAAGTAAAGATTGAGCATGAATGGTCAGCTATTAATGTAATAGCTATGCTTGTAAACATTTCAGTGTCTAGGAAACCACGAATTTGACATAGGTGTTGAAGGACTGGTGAAATTTCTTGACAACGTCACGTTCCCCGTTGTCAGTGCCAACACAGACGTGAGCGTCGAACCACGACTACAGGGGAAGTTCGAGAAGACGAAAATACTGACAGTCGGCGGTGAAAAAATCGGGGTTATCGGCTATCTTACTCAGGAGACGTTTGTCATTTCTGGCGGCGGTAAATAATTAATTACTTTCCTACAACACGTTTGTCTTTTACTCCTTTTGCAAAGCTCTGCTGTTCAAAAGTACCGTAGTGTTACATTTCTGACGCAAGTAGGGCCTACATATAATTAAAATGTTACTCTTCTAAAAATATACATTGCATTTTTAAATAATCTGCTGTTTCAATATTTCAAGATGTACAATTTCAATAACATTTAAAAGGCGAGACAAAAATGAAACAAAAGGCGAGATTGTTTTTCCTTCGAAAAAGGCGAGACAATAATGAAACAAAAGGCGAGACAAAAATAAAACAAAAGGCGAGACAATAATGCAACATGTTTGTCTCGCCTTTTCCGAAGGAAAAACATTGACGCATATGTATGCATATGACTGTGTTGCTTTTCCGACCACGGCGAAGGTGACGTCATCATTCAAGTTTTACGGTTAGGTCAATTATTCACTAGACCATTCAAAATTTGATGTGATCGAGGGTTTAACGACGTTGCGTTATAAACATTCTCTCCTCTCGAATCACACTGAAAGCTCAACTTCTGAGTAAATGTCGATTCTTACGGACGGCGAAAGGTATACAGTACTGGTTCTACCATGAATACGTGGGTGGTCTGCCTCCACCACAAACAAATCGACCATCATGCATAGCCTAAAATGTGCTAAAAATGACGTCAAACCTCAAACAAACAAACATATGTGTATCTTGGGTATTACATCGCAACGTAACCTTAGGAAATTCGGATGTGACCTTCACCCTCCGAGCAAAGAATAATCTAGTTACTTTCGCAATGCCTTAAACAGATATCGCATGTTAAATATTCAGTTTGTATATTTGATCTTTCAGGACCAACCGTGGTCTTTAATGATGTAGTAGCGACTGTGCAGGAGGAAGTAACGAAGCTTCAGACCCAAGGTATTAACAAGATTATAGCCCTGGGACATGCGGGATTCGCCATGGACTTGCAAGTAGCGGCAATAGAGGGTGTAGACATTGTTGTCGGTGGACATACCAACACCTTCTTATATAACGGTATGTTACTATCAGTACCTGAAGAAATATAATAAATTCTGATAACTGTGCCCGTGTTATATGAGGTATGCCTTAACACGTATAGGCCAATGACGAAGCAAATACAGTTTCTTTCTATCATGCGAGCATAAATTTATATCAGGTGTATTGTAAATGAGCTAGTGATATTTTAAAACTATAATTGATTACATTTGCATTGTAACGGTATTTGTTTCCATAAATATCCGAGTTGTAAGCCTTAGTGTTGGTATAGTTTGTTCAGTTTCTTAAGGCTCTGTTGTCAATCCATTTATTTCTCTTGAAATCGGAAATATTTTTCTTTTTTACTCTAAAAATTTAACTTCAATCATAGTTTAAAATTTAATGTCGTTTTATTCAATTTCTTATCACTTCATTGTTCTTAACACTTTTAAAAGAACAAGGTTTTTTGTGTGTGCAATGTTCAACAAAAAATGTTTTAAACTATTATATGCTGCATGAAGGAGCTCAGCCGTCTAACGAAGTCATCCAAGGCCCATATCCGACTGTTGTCATGCAGAGTTCGGGGAAAAAGGCGCTGGCGGTGCAGGATTTCATGTGGGGCAAATACCTCGGCAATCTACAGGTCACGTTTGACAGCAATGGTGACATTACAGCATATTCCGGAAATCCCATTGTCCTGGACTCTACTGTTGCTGAAGGTAATGTTACAAAACGTTCTGTTTGCCATTTTGTATACTGACAAAAATAGTATCATCATTTTTTTGTGTTAATTAAGCAGGTCCTAGATAACCTACAGTAGCTTCGACTGTCCGTAACATTCATTTCCGGCTAGTTGCGAGAATCATAGCTCTTATGGTGTATACCTACCATAGAGCTACGATGCCATTCTTTATATCGGGGTCCAACCCATCAAGAGAGGTTTCTAAAGACCTTAAGCAATGCCTGAATACCCATTTTTCTTTCCCTTATTATACAGACAGCACAACAGGAAACAATAAATTATGTATATAGAATAATTAGATCGACCACCACCAATAGTGCAAACAAAATATTTTTTTGAAAAGCTCAGTACACAAGGGAGTTACCCCCTTTTTCTTAAACCATGCATTTTTGGTAAAAACAGAATCTACAAAGATTACCTCAATTTGTCCTATAAAATATTCTCTATACGTTGCTTTCGCAAAAAGACATCCCATAAAACCACAACACCGATTGTGTAGGCAGCAGCTTTTGATAATCAAAAATCATCAAATTACCGTCCTTTAAGGTTTCCATAGCATCCATAAAAGAGTATTGCTTGGAATAGTTAGTACTCAGTGAAATGTGCTTAAAACAACAAACAGTGTTTAATTAAAGCGCTGTTCAAGCTGTCATTCGCCCTCAAAAACTGGCCTATGGGAGGGAATACCAGCCAAAAAAGGGATTACTTACTTTTTCTTGAGAGTATATGTTTATCGATAGCCTCTATATAGACCATTGTACGACAACAATTAACTATTCATTGAAAATCGTGGATGGGTGTAATGTGTTTGTTGAACCCATGTATTAAACTTGTAATGCAGATCCGGAAATAAAGCAGTACGTCAGCGAGTGGCTCCAGCCCATTTTGCAGATGAAATTGGAAGTAATCGGATCAGCGAGCGTTTTTCTAGACGGCGCCGTTAAGTCGTGCCGACTAAACGAATGCATTATGGGTAAACACAACATTTCTTTTCGGAAAACACATTAACCGTTAAGATATTTTATAGGTCTGATGCAAAAAAAATCACTGTTATTTAAAGAGATGCCAAGTTCCGATAACGCAAGTAAGCATATTGTTTTCGTTTGATGTTGAGAAATCGACATAAAATATACGTTTATTTTTACGTTCATTCTCTCGAAAAACTTTTTCATATACATAAAAAACCATGTCAGATAAGAAATATAATATTTCCAGCAAGTTCATGTCGTGCGAGATCGAAACCTATTGGTTGGGACTTGAAACACATCGAACCCGTGGGCGCAGCCCTTGGTATCGATGATCTTCAAGTCCCGCCCACCAGTTATGGATTTGGGACAATATAAACCCGATGACTTAGCATAAGTCAATAGAACATTCAAAATTACCTAGTCGTTTTCGAGACCTACGGTCAGACAGTCACCCGCGAGAAATTGTTGGAAATTGTCGTTTTTGTTTCTTTATATATCTTAGTTTACGTATGCGTTATTATAGGAAAAATAGTTTTGTGACTGTGTATCATGTGTAAACTTAGCCGCCAACATGAATAATTTTACCGAATCTCGCACGTACTGATTACTTAATGCTTATGCTAAAATTGTACAGCATTCGACAAAGTTTACAAGTACATAAATTCCATAAAGACAACCATTGTCTTTATAGAAGAGACAGTTATCGGGGTCCGCCCAATCAAGAGCAGTTTCTGAAGACATTTAACAATTTAAAACCATCCTTATAATGCAAACCTTTCCATTCAAAACGACATGTACCATTTAAAATAAGACCATATTGCGAAGGAAAAGTAGTTCCTTCAATACTTCAGTATGAATAAACCTTTCGAAAACAACGTCACATTTTAGGTTTTATCCAATGAAATCTTGTTAAATAAAGATATGCTAATGAGGTATGATGATCGAATATGATCGAATGCAGTATTGATAGAAAGAAAGAAAGAATTATTGTTACATAATTCATACTACAATTCTTTCATCACACTTTTTGGCCGGGGATTTTAGGCAACTCGTTCTTTGCATCAGTTTCAGTATTAACTATGTGTTAATAGCAACCTTCTCAGTACTAATTTTGAGTTGTATTTTACAGGTAACCTGTTCACGGATGCGATAATTAACCACCACCAGAACTTTCCACACTCCAATACCACATGGGCACCGGCCGCTATAGCCATTTGGAACGGCGGTGGACTAAGAGCTAGCATCGAAATCGGTAGGTCAGCATAATTGTATTTAGGCGACCTCTTACTTTCAGAGATACCATCTTCTTTTATGAAAAGTGTCAGTCAAACCGAGACTGCAATATTGTTTTTGTATTTATCGTGTTCGGCGATTCCCAAATTCTCTTTTCATACTATTTTTTTGTTTAAATATGAAGGAAATCCTAATTACAATGCATAATGTTAATGGTGGGGTTAGGTAGGATGTGTGCCATAAAAACTGTATTAAAATTGATTTAGATTGTTTATTGAGTGCAGAAATTAAATAAAATAATGCAACACTATATTCAGCATATAATTATAACGTCATAACTGAACTTGAAGAAAACCGCTGGAGTTCTAACATTTGCAACGAGTATGCATAAATACCTTCCTTTAAGAAGTTCGGCTTTTCGAAGTTGACTTCCGACATCTCGCCGTCGACTTGAGTAACAGACAGAAGTCTGAAGAAAAAGAAATGGAAGCAACCGGCTTCAATATAACTTTACTTTTGAAGCAAAACGTCAACATGTAAACGTTTTACCGCTCAACCATGAATTAATACCTAAAATCCAAAATGTTTAGAGAAGTTCATTAGACCGATCCATTGATTTTGTCATTTTGATGGAAATTTTCTCACAGGAACAAATTTGTAGATAAACCACTACTACTACCCGATTTCTTCAGTTAAGACTGAATGGGTAACTGTCGTACAAGGTACTACACGAAAGTACCCGGATACATTCGTGTTTACACATATGTACCTTGAGAAAATATTCCAACCAGTACAGTACCTTGCATAAAACCATTGTACCATTTCAGCGTGTATATGCCGGGAACCAGCATGTCTTTCTCATTACGACATTGACGCACACAGTTCCTATTTTTTTGGCTGTTCTCAATGTACATATAATTCTCAAGGTGCATCCACGAATGTACCCGGGGTAAATTAGTGTGGCGTGGTGTACGACACAGATCCTGTCAGTGGTATTAAGAAATAAACGGAATGACTTTGTTACGTGCAGGTCCTGTAACAGTTGGTAACATACTTACGGTGTTGCCCTTCGGTAATGAGGTCGACTTGATCACCGTCAGCGGAAGTAACCTGAGAGAACAATTGGAACTGTCAGTCCGTGACTGGGATCTGGTGGAACAACATGGCAGATTTTTGCAATTCTCAGGTGAGATAAGTATATTATGGATTACATCTAGAATATGTTTTACTTTGTAATATTAAAGTCCAACGTGCGTTACAAAATAGTCTCAAAACCTGTAGTTGCATACATCGGCAAAACAAATCGTTAAATATGTTACTAGTATTTTCAATATACGCATACAATGTCAAACTGTTAAATTGTTGCATTGTTTCAGGTGATGCTGAAGTGATGGCAGAAAACAATTATCGTGGCTCCTGTTACAAGAGAATTTGCAACAACTCTGCAGTTCTGCGGATGAGACGCTTCTTTGCCCATTCTGCATATTTTGGTGTAGCTATAAACTGGGAGAGAGCCTGCAATTCACATTCCTGTTGCATTCCATATAACCATTTTGTGTTGCTGCGCCGTAAAACCCCAGTTCAACTCTACCTGTTAACCCTTAACCCGTTATATATATATAATGGACTGTTCTGTCTTTGAATTAAGACCATTCCATTTATGTGACAAAAAGGTGTTTTGGTGAAAATGACTGATCAGCAGTCGGACATTGTAAACCCTGATCAGGCCGAACTGGGTTTACAATGGACGCAAAGGCTATTATAGTCGTGCTTAGCGGGTTAATCTCATCCTCCATTTACATCAAGATAAAATATGTAGAATAGGCCTAGAACCTTCTAACCTGAGTTGCTACACATTCTATAGCAGATACTCCATTTGCGATGAAGCCACATTTCCACGTTTGCATACGCGGTGCCATGATGAAGGCCAACAGAAGAACGCTATACATGTATATACATTATACAAAATTTCAGGTCTGATCGTGGTCTACAACATATCTCAACCGGCGGGACAGAGGGTACTCAAAGTACACGTTAGATGCCTAGAATGTGATGCAGCGCAGCAACATTATGTACCATTAGACAATACGAAAGAATATAAAATATTTGCCCCATCATTCGTGATAAGAGGTGGAGATGGGTATCAGTTTCGCCCCACCACTCATGAACGTTTCAGTAAGTGTTGGTTTCAAGTATTATATAATGATGCATTTATACTTTAATATACAAGAAACTATAAATACACATGTCGAATTTTATAAAAACCGATTTTACCTCAAGCGAAATAGAATAAAAATGTAAGACCAAAAAGGTATTAATTGTTGTTATTTTCTGATTTTGAAAAGTCTTTCGATAACATTTAGATTGAGCATATACAGTTATTTTACATGGGTCTTATTTATTTCAATCTCCGCATAGGGAATATTTAAAAAAAAAAAGAAATAAAAAGCGAAATTGCTGAATGTATCAATATTTCCATGTGTCCATTTAAGCGTGCATGTAAGATTTAAACTACTAGTAACGTATTATATCACTGTATTTTCAGATACAGCAGAAACCGACGTACTGACAGAGTACTTCAAAAAGTACAGTCCCGTCTCTTCACAATTAGACAGGAGAATCCAGTTCAAGAACGAGCAAGACGTGTCATCAGCTAACGGACTCACCATTTCAACGGCAATTGTAGTTGCTTTGTCCTTTTTGTTTGTTGTCAATATGACATCGTAAACTGTAATAATTCAGCTTTCGTAGCCTTGATATAACTTTGT
Source organism: Cyrtodaria siliqua (assembly GCA_037043455.1). Lineage (NCBI taxonomy): Eukaryota > Metazoa > Mollusca > Bivalvia > Adapedonta > Hiatellidae > Cyrtodaria > Cyrtodaria siliqua. The sequence goes on from JAWPHD010006766.1 coordinate 64,706, forward strand.
ATCAGTTTGCCTTATTCCTGACCTCGTCCCGTTTCATATCATATTCAGCTTTCGTAGCCTCGATATAACTTTGTATCGGTTTGCCTTATTCCTGACCTCGTCCCGTTTCATATCATATTCAGCTTTCGTAGCCTCGATATAACATTGTATCGGTTTGCCTTATTCCTGACCTCGTCCCGTTTCATATCATATTCAGCTTTCGTAGCCTCGATACAACTTTGTATCAGTTTGCCATATTCCTGACCTCGTCCCGTTTCATATCATATTCAGCTTTCGTAGCCTCGATATAATAGGATTATTACTAGAGTAACTTGTTCTGGAGGTTTGTATCACCTCAAGTAGGTAAATGCCAGATCAAGGATCGCACGAGAGGTGGAGCCTCGAGTGTGATCCTGATCTGGCATTTACCTACGAGAAGTGAAACAAACTTCCAGAATAAGTTACTCTAGTAATGATCCTTTTATTATATACCTCTTAGACTTGCACATCATTAACATAGAAATATGTGCATTGCTATTGCATACACATTCAATAAAGCATATTTCTCAATAAAGTGCAGCGGGAAATGTATGTAGTTTTAAGGTGTTGGTGTTCATTGGTCTGAACTACTTGTTTTGTATGACGTAACGTCGTCTTGACGTTCTCGCGCATAGTGGCGTAAAACTTACTTGAATCATTGGAAAAAACGCTGTTCTATTTTTAGTAAGATAGTGATACTAATTCTATTTTTAGTAGCATAGTGATAACCTGTAGTGTGATACAGGTTGTTGTATTCCATTGTAAGAAAATGAAGGTACTATGTATATATTATTGATAGGTATATAATCAAACATTGTATCAGTTTGCCTTATTCCTTACCTCGTCCCGTTTCATATCATATTCAGCTTTCGTAGCCTACCTCGTCCCGTTTCATATCATATTCAGCTTTCGTAGCCTCGATATAACATTGTATCAGTTTGCCGTATTCCTGACCTATTCCCGTTTCATATCATATTCAGCTTTCGTAGCCTCGATATAACTTTGTATCAGTTTGCATTATTCCTCCTCGTTTCATATCATATGTTACTCTAAATCCTTATGCTACCTAGCTACCTCGGTAGCTCAGTGAGTAAGGTTTCATGCTTTAGACCTCTGGCCGGCATGTGTTCGCTCCCTGATGGAGGCATTCTGACGGCAAACTGCATCCTTCATTTCATCTCCCTCTGAGGCTGCTTTCCAATATATACCTAATATAGTGTTAACGGGACGTAAAATCCCATTTCATTCATTCGTTCGTTCGTTCGTTCGTTCGTTCGTTCGTTCGTTCATTCATTCATTCATTCATTCGGATCTCAATAACATTTGGCAGAAATAGATGTTATAGTGTGTTTAAAGATGAATGGCCACCCTTTTTGTAATATTATCACTCTTAAACATCATATTAACATTTCTTGATAGTCCCGGAGAGAAACATAATATTTAAATCCGCTACCAAGCTGTATGTAAAAATAAGTATTATTTGCATGACGTAGATACTACTTTTACCACTGCGTGATGAGGTAAATCTGAATTGTATAGCGGCACAACTGTAGCTTAATAATTGATAAATACTTTTACCTGTGGAATAATTTACCTGTTCAAAGTTTTCTACGTCATCAATAAAATCTTAGTCTCGCTTTTCACAGATATTGCAATGTGTGAATTGTAAATATCTATTGTTGTGTATTGATTTCGATTTAAATAATCATAAACAAAACATGGCCGGATTACTTTAACAATCAGTAGACGTTCACATATCATGCAGTTGCCTTCCTTTGAACCTAGTAGTGTTATTTTTTACTGGTCCTTTGGGACCAACGAGCCCAATATAGGTGGCTTTGAAGTAGAATACCGCTTAAGCCGGTGCTAGGGGGCGTGAGAAGTGTTGCTTCTTTCATTACTTCTCATGAACAGACTCAATAAAACCGAGTCTGCTGCCTTATTCTCTTAATTGTGTTTGTTGCTCTCAAAGGATCACCTTTATCAGTACTTATTAGAATGCTTGCGAAGACAATAGCTTTACCCTTTTAGCTTTTTCCATTACTTCCATTTCTAAGTAACATATAGCAAGTGCATTCTTCTAAATATCGCCCAACTGCAGGTGCTTGATGTTACTCTTAAGACTAGAGAAGTGTATCAAGTAACATACTATGTGTAATACGTATATGTATGCATTTTACACTATGCTATTAATATGTTGATAATAACATTAATGTGTCTCATATGTCGATTTCGGCCGGGTTTCTTAAATGTGTAGTGTATTTGATGTGCGTTGTATTGTATATATTACAACTGTGAACACAACGTTGTATTTAAGAACTGTGACACGATAATATATAATTGTGCATATAAATATTACACTATCACTGTCAAGTGTATATGCATTTGTTGTATCCTCACGGTCTTTTGACCCACTGGAGTTTTGAATAAACCATTTACTTACCTGCTTTAATACTAGAGAATACAGCTCAATATTCGATGATGGCGTTATCCAATTACCAAAGATGCGGAGGGGAGCATGCGTGCCCATAGGAGTATTTTCTAGTTAATTATACATAACATTTAATGTCGATAGATTATATAATAAACAAAGGTTGTACTCAAAGTAGCGTTGTGTCCTATCATACGTGTCTATATTAGTTACCATAAGTCGTCATTAAATAAAACATGAAAATAAAATAATATAATAAAGGTGATTTTGAATGAAGACAACTTTACTTATCACATCGTTAGAGACAAATTACGTATATAGCATACTATTTTATATATACTGACGAATTATGTATACAGCATATATATACTGACGATCAATGAAAACGCACCATTAACTCCATATGTTTATACTGTTGGATTATTCGCAAACGATTTGGAATAAAACTGCTGAACCAATATTTTTTTATTTTTTTAAGTATTGAACCTTGATACCTAAAAAAAAAGAGTATGATAATGTTTATTTGTACGCTTTTGTGACAAGCAGTTACGCAGATATTTACCTTGTCATTTAACACTATTGACTATGGATAATCATAAAAATAAAACGGTTCCACTAAATTTCAAACTGCATTAATCTGTCTCAGAAAAAAAATCCATTTAGATCTACTGGCCTTTTTATTGTTCGAATCCTAACAGTATTATGCAATGAATATTACCAAGAAAATGATTTCTTTGTGCGATGTAACTGAAGAAACCCCAAAATGCACGTGTATTTCATAACAACAATATGGCCTATTAAAAATGTGCAAAGAAAAAAAAATGGAGACGGCCGTCTTGGAACGATGACGTCATATACCATTTTTACCATATAAGACATATTGACAAAAAAAGAAAATCACTGCAAATGAAAAATAAGCATATAATGTATACATTTTATATTTCTATAAATAAGTGTTCTTGATTGCAAAAATGTTTTATATGTGACAACATTGACTTCATATGTTACTTCATATGTTGCTATGTATTGTCGTTTATATATATGTATTTTGTATTTTTTGGACATAGAGGTGTTATGTACTTTGAATACATTATATAATAAAGAGAACGTTTAAAGACTGGAGTTTCAGTCAGTTATTTGTAATGAGACATCAAGAAAAAGTCAAGAAAACGATTGAATTATATTTTAAAATTAATATAGTTATATGAAAGTCAATATCCAATTTAGAAAACGTATATAAATAATAAAAAAGACGGTTGATATATAATGTCAGTATGGAGCTGATCAAGGTACATGTAATTGCCACGTCCTTCACAGAAAATTCCTGCTACGTCAGACTGAAAGATTGCAGGCACGTCTTTGCAACCTCTTTTAGCTCACACAAAGAAGCTACTCGTCAGCATCGAAGTAATCGACTGGATCTGCAGTTTTCTTCCCTTCCTGTAGACCGTGTAAGAATACCCTCCTGAGATAAAGAGCGTACATTAATTATATACAGCAGTGGTCTGTAGTCGAGGTTTCATTTTGTCCCTATAATGTTTATGTAGATTCCATTGTATCCGTTATATGTATCTATGGAGTCCATTGTGTCCCGTTAAGGTAATCGTAGATGTTTTAATCTATATGTAGATGTCATTGTGTTCCTTTAATGTGTATGTATATGTCATTCTCTTCCATTAATGTATATGCAGATGTCATTGTGTTCCATTAATGTATATGCAGATGTCATTGTGTTCCTTTAATCTATATGCAGATGTCGTTGTGTTCCTTTAATGTATATGCAGATGTCATTGTGTTCCTTTAATGTATAGGTAGATGTCATTGTATTCCTTTAATATATATGTGAATGTCATTGTGTTCCTTTAATGTATATTTATATGTCATTGTGTTCCCTTTAATGAATATATGTAGATGTCATTGTGTCACTTTAAAGTATATTTAGATGTCATTGTGTCCCTTTCATGTATATGTAGATGTCATTGTGTCCCTTTCATGTATAGGTAGATGTCAATTTGTCCCCTTCATGTATATGTAGATGTCATTGTGTAAAGGTAGATGTCAATTAGTCCCTTTCATGTATAGGTAGATGTCAATTTGTCCCTTTCATGTAGGTAGATGTCAATTTGTCCCTTTCATGTATAGGTAGATGTCAGTGTGTCCCTTTCATGTATAGGTAGATGCCAATTTGTCCCTTTCATGTATAGGTATATGTCAATTTGTCCCGTTCATGTATAGGTAGATGGTATTGTGTTCCTTTAATGTATATGTAGATGTCAATGTGTTCGTTTAATGTATATGTACATGTCAATTTGTCCCTTTCATGTATAGGTAGATGTCAGTGTGTCCCTTTCATGTATAGGTAGATGTCAATTTGTCCCTTTCATGTATAGGTAGATGTCAATTTGTCCCTTTCATGTATAGGTAGATGTCAATGTGTCCCTTTAATGTATAGGTAGATGGCATTGTGTTCCTTTAATGTATATGTAGATGTCAAACTGTCCCTTTAATGTATATGTATAAGTCATTTTGCCCCTTTAATGTATAGGTAGATGTCATTGTATCCCGTTCATGTATAGGTAGATGGCATTGTCTTCATTTATATAGCAGTGTGTGAATAATGATATGTGAAAATCGAATATTTATTCTGTTTCAAAAAATATATAAAAATTACCACAAATACACGTTTTTGTACATAACTTAAAACTTATTATCAATTGTAAATGTGCAGTTCAACAGTGACATCGTTTTCACTGCGATGTGCACATATTCATTATAGAATCCGTTTAAGTGGAAACAACACACACTATCAATATAGCACGGCTCTATGGGGCGCCGTATTACTTTTTAATACCATTTGGTGATATCACCTATTCGAATCGGTGATATCACTGATTCGAATAGGTGATATCACGCATTCAAACAGGTGATATCACCGATTCATTCTGATTGCGTGATATCACCTATTGAATGGGTGATGTCATCTATTCGAATCAGTGATATCACCCATTCGAATCAGTGATATCACTTATTCAAAACGAATGGGTGATATCACCAATTCGAATAGGTGATATCACTGATTAGAATAGGTGATATCACCCATTCAATAGGTGATATCACCCATTCATTTTGAATGAGTGATATCACCTATTCGAATCAGTGATATCACCAATTACCAATTCAGAAATAAAATCTATATAAACGACTGATCCCATCCAGGGTCCACGTAACTTAATAGACAGACCTTCAAAATCGTCGTCTGTTGCAACATTTGGCAAGTTGTTTCGTCATCGGCATATAATGGCCGGCTTTCATCAGCTCTTGCAGCAATAGATACGGACATTTCCCCCCTCCCCCACACAGCAAACCTACCCCTACAGGGATCGATCAAGAAAATGTGGTACTGCTGCCCCCACCCCCAACCCCACCACCACCACCCCAACCCCGCAAAATATAATTTCATTTTCTATGCCTTTTCTATTATTTGATACAGTAATTCAAGTTGTAAATAAACACACCTTTCACAATTACACTGAGAAACACAGTGGACAGTTATTATTTAATTATTACAACTAACCGTTAGCAACACTATACAATACCAGTGACGTATAACGTTCTCCGTGATAATACTCTTGGGGGAAGTCTGTATTTTTCTTGTTGTAAAAACGAATAGGTGATATCACTGATTCGAATAGGTGATATCACCGATTCAAAACGAAAGGGTGATATCACCTATTGAATGAGTGATATCACCTATTTGAATGAGTGATATCACTGATTCGAATAGGTGATATCACCCATTCGTTTTGAAAGAGTGATATCACCTATTCGAATCAGTGATATCACTCATTCAACTAGGTGATATCACCCATTCAATAGGTGATATCACCCTTTCGTTTTGAATCGGTGTTATCACCTTTTCGAATGAGTGATATCACTGATTCGAATAGGTGATATCACTGATTCGAATAGGTGATATCACTCATTTAAATTTGAATCAGTGATATCACCTATTCGAATCAGTGATATCACTCATTCAAATAGGTGATATCACTGAGTTGTATTAAAAAGCAATACGGCGCCTCATACGGCTCCTGGTGACACGGAATGCTGATTAGTTTCTATTATACTCCTTGAGATAATAGCAAGTACTTGCATGAATTAACATTTGTAATTGTAAACTGTAATACTATGACTAATACATACGCATTCGCTTATTCAACATTTAAATAAGTGTTAACTGCCACACACACTTCACCGATCAACACATAACCACCCATAAAGTGGGAGGGAAATACGCTTGGTTACTTTGCATCGATAATATATATAAATATATGGTAAAACAGCGAAGACAAATTGAACACTCCAACTTGTATCACCTGTTATTTAATTATATTCAAGCAGTTATAAAAGTCAAAAGAACTGCGTAAAGAAGTATATACTGCGGGAAAAAATAGCAAGTTTTTGTTGCACCCAGATTTGGTTGTAAAATCAAGAAACTACTGCCATAGACACAATATTTTATTAAACGCACATCAATAACAGTCGAACATCTTAATGACATAACGAATAAATGAACGTAGGAGTCAAGCCTGTAAAGTCCCAAAATGTCAGTATATGTTGCATACAGTATTATTTCATCTAAAATACTTGCTAAACTGTTTTCCCTCAGTATATTTAGGCGCTAGTTTTAATGCTTGATTGATGCATCAAGACTGCCGTGTGTCCCTTTAAGTTGTTAAAAGGTGCTAGTTTTAATGCTTGATTGATGCATCAAGACTGCCGTGTGTCCCTTTAAGTTGTTAAAAGGTGCTGGTTTTAATGCTTGATTGATGCATCAAGACTGCCGTGTGTCCCTTTAAGTTGTTAAAAGGTGCTGGTTTTAATGCTTGATTGATGCATCAAGACTGCCGTGTGTCCCTTTAAGTTGTTAAAAGGTGCTGGTTTTAATGCTTGATTGATGCATCAGGACTGCCGTGTGTCCCTTTAAGTTGTTAAAAGGTGCTGGTTTTAATGCTTGATTGATGCATCAAGACTGCCGTGTGTCCCTTTAAGTTGTTAAAAGGTGCTGGTTTTAATGCTTGATTGATGCATCAAGACTGCCGCGTGTCCCTTTAAGTTGTTAAAAGGTGCTGGTCTTAATGCTTGATTGATGCATCAAGACTGCCGCGTGTCCCTTTAAGTTGTTAAAAGGTGCTGGTTTTAATGCTTGATTGATACATCAAGACTGCCGCGTGTCCCTTTAAGTTGTTAAAAGGTGCTGGTCTTAATGCTTGATTGATGCATCAAGACTGCCGCGTGTCCCTTTAAGTTGTTAAAAGGTGCTGGTCTTAATGCTTGATTGATGCATCAAGACTGCCGCGTGTCCCTTTAAGTTGTTAAAAGGTGCTGGTCTTAATGCTTGATTGATGCATCAAGACTGCCGCGTGTCCCTTTAAGTTGTTAAAAGGTGCTGGTCTTAATGCTTGATTGATGCATCAAGACTGCCGCGTGTCCCTTTAAGTTGTTAAAAGGTGCTGGTCTTAATGCTTGATACATACATTAAGACTGTGTCCCTTTAAGTTGTTAAATGATACTGACAATATTTTTAAAGGGTTGTATTTCTTCAAACGATAGATCTACTGTTGACTAAAATGTAGATGTGCGTATTATTACAAGAAACTGGATTGTAATCGAACATAACTTTAATAAATATTGCTTACTTGTTTGTGTCGTTATTGACGGCGAGTGGCTCATAGATTCTTACATGAATACAGTCATCGTCAGCAACTTTGATCTGAAACAAATATGGTTATCAGTATGTGACCGTCAGCTGTTGTGAAAGAAATAACATATACTGGAATCGATGAAAAAAGGAAATAAACTATTTAAAGAGGCTCTACTTACATATTTATGTCCACCAAATGATATAAAATGTACTTACTACTTAGTCATAAAGTGGACTACAGGGGCGTAGCTAGCCCTCTATTCATGTGGATTCATAATTGTGCTAGGGGGGTCCGGGGGCATGCCCCCCGCAAAATTTTGAAAACAATGATGCAATCTGGTGCATTCTGGGCGTTCTGAGATGCTTTTGTCAGAATCATGTGGATTCAGCCGCGTACTCGCGTATAGGCAGCTACGCACCTGGACTATAAAACAGGTAAAAGTCAATTGATCTCAATTGTCTCCCTCATGAAATATCCGTAATTGTTGAAAAGCGACTGACTAAAACCGGATTTCTGCAATTTCATTCTCACAAGAGATGTATGTAAAACACTTATCGACGTAAGTGTTACTACTTGCTACCTTAAACCCCTGTCACACTAGGGCCGCGTTCTCACGGCGATCCCACGGCGTCCAAGAAAAATGCAGAACGCCGAGGTGCGCGCAGTACGATCGCAAGCATCGCCGCAGCAACGCAGTGGCATCGCCAGTAAACGCATTGGGATCGCATAGAACGCCAAGCGACGGCGCGCACTTTGAGCATGCACAAAACAAACGCCGTCGCTCGGCGTTCTGATAAGAGCGCAGTGGGGTCGCCGTAAGGTCGCCATAGCAGCGCAGTAAGGTCTCCTACAACGCCACAGGAGCTCCGCGAGCGCGCACAGAGGTCGCAGTGCGAACGCTGTGGTTGTCGGTGGCGCTTGCACGGAGATTGTACGGCGTTCTCTGAGATGTCACTGCGTCTCTACCGCGCGTATACGGCGCGTCTACGGCGCTTATACGGAGTGTTATTTATTTTACTGCACGTTTACAACGACTGTACGGAGCTGTCACGGCGATCATTGCGCTCCCAAGGCGCTTCTACCGCGTCCATCGGCGTTTGCATGACAAAAACGAACAAAATAGTATAAATGAATAATAGGTAGTGCAAACGAACGTCTTCAACACGCCGTCAGCGCAGTGTGAGCGCCGTAAAAGCGCAGTGCACGCAGTGGAAGCGCCGTGAGAGCGCAGACAATCGCCAACAAGAACTCCGTAGGAACGCGATAGAACGCCATGGGAGCTCCGTAGCAACGCCTTGGTCGCTGTGAGGACGCCGTGACATCTCCAGCTTCACGAAAAATATCAGATTTTTCTTGCGATCTCACGGCGTTCTGGAAAATTGAACAACGCCGTGCCAACGCAGTGGAAACGCGCTATAGTGTGACAGGGGCATTACATGACCGTAGCAAAATAATACACAATACACGATTGCGCAACTTTCAGTGTGGTACCATACCTCATATCAGTTGGCTTTAGCAGGATTTATGCATCTGTTTTTTTGTCGTATTTAAAGTGAAAGAGATGTGCTATAATTTGCATAGTAAATGAGGTCTTAACTACATTCTATAATCATACAATGTTGTAAATGGTAGATACGACCCTAATATTTATAAAAAGTTGGGTCTTAACTGGTAGATACGACCTTATTATTCTTAAGCTTGCATATGAATGTACAACTGCTACGGGTTTATATATATCACTTACGACCTTCTTTTCCACTGCTATCGAATGAAATAAAATAATATGCACGTATATGAGGGTATGTTGACATCGGGACATAGTATGTATGTAAAGATGGTACGGGGGCATAATATTATAGGTTATTGAATTTGTATGGCTAAATATTACTTGGAACGAGTTGTTTTGGCAAAAGACGACGAGCTTGCGAGCTTGCGAGTCGTCGTCCTGCGCCAAAACAACGAGTTCCAAGTAATATTTAGCCATATAAATTCCATAACCTTTTTATTGTATACTTTCATATTGTTTTCGATCAATGTTAACTGTATGACTATTACTTTTCGTTGTATTTGTGTTATTTTTATAGCTTTTGATGGAATTCCTATCTTGTCATTCAGTTTCATTTTGCGTGGATGATTATTTTGCGCGAAAACGACGTCGGCGTCGGATGACGTCATTAAAAACATCAAGCGATTTTCTAAAGTTTGTTTACCATTCGATAACGTTAAAAACAGTGGGTGAGTGACCATTTCAATTATTTTATCAATTTCTGCCATAAAAGGTTGAAACAAAAACACGTATTTTTTTGTTGGCACTATAGGAAGGATTCCGTTATTTTTATTTGAAAGTACATGTAGTTCCTTTTTTCTATTTCGCGGCTCTTAGCAAGCACGAGAAAAAGTTCCGGTGCAATATCAATGTGTGCAATATCGTAGAATATTGCACACTTACCTCAATGCAGACTAAACGGGACCATATGAACGTATACAATAAGTAAAGATATACAAGGTACGGAGACATATAAATGGTACGGGGGAATTTAGAGAGTATGGGGACATATTATGTAAGGATGTAAAGGGTATCATGAGGTTATAATATATTAGTATAAAAAGAGGACGGGGATATATTATGTAAGGATATAGAGAGTATGGGATATTATGCAAGGATGTATAGTGTATGGGGATTTATTGTATACTTTCATATTGTCCCGTTTAGTTTGCACTGAGGTAAGTGTGCAATATTCTACGATATTGCACACATTGATAAGATGGCCCTAAAGCGATCACCTGAGTACTGGCACATTATCAAACTTCTTCGAAATATTATGGTCATATACAATCTGTGCAAGTTTGGTTAAGATTGTTCAAGAAATATGGGCTCTGTTATGTATAACAACATTGATATAGACGGTTTAAGACCCTGACAAAGTTTGGTAAAGATCAAATACAAAATGAAGGTGCTAGAGAGTAACACCTTGGGCAGAGCCAAATATGACCCAAGGGCTACATGTAATATATGAGAGCTGTGTGCTTTGTGGTTTTAGAGAAGAAGATTTTTTAAGTTTTTCCCTATACAAGTCTATGTAAAACGTGACCCCTGGGGCGGGGCCAAATGTGAACCCAGGGTCACCATTTGAACAAACTTGGTAAAGGACCATAAGAGTATAGTAAATACAAAATATTAAACCTCTGGCTCTTATAGTTCCAGAGAAGAAGACTTTAATGCAAAACTGTGACCCACGGAGTGGGGTCAAATTTTACCCCAGGGTCACCATTTGAACAAACTTGGTAGAGGACCATAAGCTTATAGCAAATGCAAAATATTTAACCTCTGGCCCTTGCAGTTCCAGAGAAGAAGATTTTTTTCAGTTTTTCCCTATACAAGCCTATGTAAAACTGTGACCCCCTGGGCGGGGCCAAATGTGACACCTGGGTCACCACATTTGAACCAGATTGGTAGAGGACCATGAGCTTATAGCAAATGCAAAATATTAAACCTCTGGCTCTTGCAGTTTCAGAGAAGAAGATTTTTTAAGTTTTCCCTATACATTTCTATGTAAAACATGTGACTCTTGGGGCGGGCCAAATGTGACCCAAGGGTCACCATTTGAACAAACTTGATAAAGGACCATAAGCTTATAGTAAATGCAAAACCTCTGTCTCTTGTAGTTTCCGAGAAGTCTTTTAAAAAAAAATCCTATATAAGTCTATGTAAAACTGTGACCCCCGGGGCGGGGACAAATTTGACCCCAGGGTCACCATTTGAACAAACTTAGTAAAGGACCATAAGCTGATGCTACATGTAATACATGAGACCTCTGTGCCTTGTGGTTTGAGAGAAGAAGATTTTTTAAAGTTTTTTCCTACATGTCTATATGAAAAACAGACAAAATTTCAATATACAAACTTTGGACCCCCGGGGCATAGCCATTTTTAACCCCAGGGACTTCATTTGAACAAACTTGATAGTCTAGGCGTTGGCGATCATTTTAAAAGAAAAACTGTTGAAATCTGTCCAGCGGTTCTTGAGAAGAAGATTTTTTAAGGTTTCGACTATATATAGTAATGGCGGCCATCTTGGATGTTGCGCTGACCTAATTTTAACAAATCTAAAAAGCATTCATCTAAGGATCATCCAAGTGAAGTTTGGTCAAAATTGGCCACGCGGTTTCTGAGAAGAAGTCGTTTGAAGCAAAAGTTAACGACGACGACGACGGACGGACGACGGACGAAGAGTGATCCCAATAGCTCACCTTTGAGTCTTCGGCTCAGGTGAGCTAAAAAGAGAATACCATTATAAGATGTTTTTTGGCTACAGAAATTATTGTGTTAGCTAAATTTCTCGAAAAATGGAACATTTAAGCAAAATATTTTAATACATTTTGTTTTAGTGTCATTCACAACAAAAATATGTTTGCTAAAATTACATACTGGTAAATACATATTAAAAGCATCACTAACACCAAATTCACATTTCATGGTCCGAGTATTGACTTTCGTACCCCCATCCAACCCCTTCTCCACATTACATGGTCCGAGTATTGACTTTCGTACCCCCATCCAACCCCTTCTCCACATGCTTCCTGGTCAAATCGTACTTAAGTCAAATCGTACTCAAGTCAAATCGTACTTTTTTGGTCAATTCACTCTCACTTTTCGGTCAAATCGTACTCATGGCAGGTCAAATCACTCTCATGCTATTTATGAGTACGATTTGACCAAAATAATGAGTACGATTTGACTTTTATCAAAAACGGACTTGTTTATATATATATTATGGAGTACGTAGAAACAAATTATATTAAAACAATTCTTCATTGTTGATTAATTAGTAAATGTTAGTGCAAAAACTAAGTTGGTTATGTCTGGAATATTTTATTGTTTATTGTTATATTGTATCCCTATGGCTAATGGAATTTTGAAAATTGCCAATTGAATGTTTAATAAAGTTGTATTTTGTTTGTAATTTGTTTGTTAATAATTAGATGATGCATGCTATCGGCACATTAAAAAAATATTCTGTCAAAGGACATATTTATCACAACCACGTATTATCAGATTAATGGATTACTGGCCGAATGGATAATGAAGGTAATTATATAGACAAACTGATATATATGGGCGCATCCACATCTATACAATATAGAAGAGGAGAAATGCTTTTGTTTAATAGTACATTTGTTTTGCAAGCATTTACACAGGCGCTACCATATTAAACAAATATAAAGAAAAATACCGAAATATCAAAAGACTAATTAAATGTTCAAAGACATGCTATGATATAATTAATATAATTAATCTTTTAGTGATCTATATAAGATGTTTCACTCAAATGTAATTCATTAGTATAAAAGTATCTGTATTGTAAGTCATTCAATTCAGTCTATATGGTGTAATACATTTTATAATAGTGAATTTAATTTGATTCTAAATTGTGTTGGCACTTTGGACTGTTTTTTTTTACTTCCGTGTGTGTTGTGCATGTTTGGAATATGGATTTGTGTATTTCGTGTGCAACTGTAGTCACCAAACGTCAGCATGCTGTTGCGTGTGACCGATGGCAGCATCGCATCTGTGGTACAGGTTAAGGGGGAATTGACCTATTCGAAAATTTAAGGGTACGCATATGAACTATATATATTTGTAAATTTGAAGATATTTGCGATTTGAATCTGAATTTTTTTTGGCCGTTATTTAAACATGTTTTTAATCATAACGTCTTAAATATGGCTATGTTTGACGTTTTTCATAAAAGTCCCGTTGTACCCAGTTTTCAACGTTTTTGACATTTTTAGAGTGTTAGGCTAGTCACATGTAATTACTTTTTATATCAAACTGTTCGTCTTGATGAGACCTTTCAACTGATATATAAATTATTTCATTTACAATAAGACATAAAATAATATTTATATAATTTCCTTTTTCTTTCACCGATTTTTTACCGTGGAATTTTAAGAAAAAACAAAGTTAAAGCCTTTTATCTTTTAAAAGGCTTCATAAAAAACTGCACAATTTTAATATGTTTTAAGGAATTTAATTTCCTATCGGAGTATAAAATAAAATTTGCTAGTCATCGGAATATTTTTTTCAGTATTCTTGTTTTATTAACCATAATACCCTTCGAAAAGGACGTCGCGTCATGAAAATAACGTCGACGGTATTTGTATTAAAGGTACATTGTACATGTTGGTGATGTATTAACAATTATTTTGTGATAATTACCTCTTCGTATACTAATTATAGTTACCGTCTAGATGGACTGTACATGTTACTCAATATAAATTGCTGAACGTTTTTAGCAATTCGTCAATTTCATTGACTGAAATATTACTTATATTACATATATGTGATTAAATATATGTACGTGAAAACAGACAGTAATGAGTTGTTCGTGATTTTTCAAAAGCTAGCGGTTTCGCCTATCCAATCCATGTATTGTTTCAAAGATGTCAACAAGAGTATAACACATGCATTACAATATAATACTAATATGAGTAATACAAATAGTAGTTATACATTATATACGCATGCATAATATGAAAGCAGAATATAATTAAAGTATGCATTTAAATTGTATAAGTGCATTTATGGCATACCAGCCATTAGCTTTAAGACTATTAATAAACAGGAAAGACATATTGGTCCATTTATCGAAAAAACTTGTCTCAAGGCGACTGCGGATGAAAATATGATAACTCTTAAACATCTGAGTAACAACACCACAGCAACACCAGGTCAGCATATGGAATTCCAGTTTCAGCTGGAAGAGACATTCGATCTATTTGAAACAGACTGTAATTGTTTTCTATATTCAACAAATATTGACGACATAACGGCTCTTAAACAAAAGCCTGATCTGGTTTATTGTTGTGTGTTTGTACAATGTTTTATTGGATGATAACTCGTTTCTAAACTCTTATTGTTGTACATTAATGTGAATTTGTGTTAAAAATTGCTTAATTTATAACTTAAAGGGACACTCGGAAATTTTGATGTTTTAAACTCGTGGCATCCCGTTAGTTTTTCTACATAACCTGCATATCTGCAAACCATTATAAATAATTATTCATTAGTTCATGTCAAAGTAAATAGTGTTTTACTACTAATTGCTGAGTATTACGGTGTCCTGTTAGGGACAACTTACTATCGCACCTTACCACCGAGCATCGACCTAGATGCGATGGTAAGATGCGATGGTCGATGGTAAGATGGACCATCGCCCATCGCATCTTACCATCGATGATAAAATGCGATGGTAACATGGCCCTAACCGTACACCGTAGATTATAGTGTAGCGATAATATTTTAGGCTACGGTTGAATAACGAAGAAATAATGAAAACTCCAAATTGTATTATATTAATATATGCCAGCAGATATAACGTCAAACTGATACTGAATTGATAAATCGGTGAAAATAATCATTGTAAATTGTCTTGTGTCCCATTAAAACATTATTATCATATACTCTTTGTACACATGAATTCCAGTTCCAAATTCGTAATTTCACTTAGGAAATACATACGAATAGCATAAGAAACTGTGTAACAAAGCATCAAATAGAATTTAAACGTGTGTACCCCAGAAAACGACTATATACAAACTATCTAGCAATGCGGTGTATATATTTCTAACCAATATATGAGTATACTCATAAATAAGTATTACAGATGTTACAGAATTAATAATAATATATAAATATACAACTGATCAACATATATCACATATTCTGGAGAACACAGTTTAAATTCAAAGTCTACACAGAATGCGCACAACGATATAAAGTTGCTGCCATTACAGCCACGTGGGACGATGCAACAACTGTCGTCTGGATCTTTTGAGTTACAGTCACGTGCTCTATGTATGATACCAGAAAACTCGTCTGCAACAGCGTGTATGAATACAAATAACGGCACTGTCCAGTTCACGTTCGATGAGACCTTGGCTTTTTCAGAAGATGAATAATAATATTACGGCACGTCGACACATAAACAGGTCATATTGTGCGCAAAAACTAATGAAAGATGAAGAAATGAAGTATTAATTCAAAATTAATGTAAATATATAAAGACAAAACTATTAAAAAATAAGGGAGCGGAAGGTAAAACACGTGTTTTATTGCACGACAGTGTCACCTGTTTTAAAAGCAATATACTGACAGGAAAAAGAAACGAATAACGGGTATTTCCGCTATATATTGTATGTTCAGTATGCTACTGCTAATCAAATGATACAGGGCGACGTTAGGCCTGTCCTTTTGGAAAGAAGGTTTAAACAGCACCGAACACACCAATGGTTACTCCTTTAAAGTTTCATTACCGACAAAACGCGCATTTGGCTCAAGCAGGTGAGCAAACTTAGGATTTAAACGTTGCAATCGCTAAATAAAACATTAAACATAATACTGAAATGGCTTGACTTTTTCAAGCCAAACTTCAACATTTATGAATTTCGTGTAACAAAGTATACTTTGATTAAATGTCTGCTACATGACAGAGTTGTCCTTTCTGTAATTAGTTGAAGCCCCTTTTTGTACACAACACGTTGAGATATATCTGGAATAGGGTGTATCTAATAGTGTAGTATAGGCAATTTTTTGATTATGCGTTTCTTTTTCCTTTCAGTATATTTTGTGTCTGATAAAGCAGCGTCTGCTTATTTTAATTTTGTTCCAGTTAGCAAAAAGCATAATAAGCAAAGCATTATGTGTATTGTAATCGAAATGTGAAGTATAGTACTATGTTATACACTTTAATACATTATCCTTTATTTGTTGTGTGACTGACACTACACTTTTTATTAAAAATAAGCTTTGATAAATAATCAAACGAGTAGTAGTCTCTAATTATGAGAAAACGGACAAACAGTTCATGAAAACATACGCTGTAATGATACAGAGTAGGATAAAAAAAAAGTCTACATGTGTAATAACAACACATATATCTTATGATATTTAGCATGATTGACGGCTGCCTGGAAATTGTATATACATTAAACGCACTTTTAAATGAACTTGAACTTATTGTTTTATCCTAGAGGTATACCAAATACATGACCATAGTTATTGCGGTAATTTGAGATTCGAGCGAATTAGATATGATGCATGAAAATAAATAAATTTAGAGTTTTCACATAAACTCTAGAAAAGAAGAGAAAAAAAACGGACGGAAAAAGAAGTAGAAAATACGGAGCAGTATTTATCATTATCATTTAGGGTACCAGTGTTTGTTTCCAATGTTTGCGTCAACGTCGTTAGTCGTACACATATTATATTTACGACGCGACGTCGACAGAGACGCCTTCTTCGTAAGGGTATTATGGTTAATAAAATAAGAATACTGAAAAAAATATTCCGATGACTAGCAAATTTTATTTTATACTCCGATAGGAAATTAAATTCCTTAAAACATATTAAAATTGTGCAGTTTTTTATGAAGCCGTTTAAAAGATAAAAGGCTTTAACTTTGTTTTTTCTTAAAATTTCACGGTCAAAAATCGGTGAAAGAAATAGGAAATTATATAAATAATATTTTATGTCTTATTGTAAATGAAATAATTTATATATCAGTTGAAAGGTCTCATCAAGACGAACAGTCTGATATTAAAAGGTAATTACATGTGACTAGCCTAACACTCTAAAAATGTCAAAAACGTTGAAAACTGGGTACAACGGGACTTTTATGAAAAACGTCAAACATAGCCATATTTAAGACGTTATGATTAAAAACATGTTTAAATAACGGCAAAAAAAAATTCAGATTCAAATCGCAAATATCTTCAAATTTACAAATATATATAGTTCATATGCGTACCCTTAAATTTTCGAATAGGTCAATTCCCCCTTAACATATATTTATTATTTCTATTGCAATGCCGTCTTTACGGAAGCGTATATTGCCCCCCTATAAAGTTTACATATTTCAACAAAAATAGCCTACTTATCGAGATATATCTAAATTGAAATTATGTTGTGTTTTATGTAAGTAGTTCTAATAAGTGCAGTTTGTTTCAATAAATTGTTCTAATATAGAAAATACGATATTAAATGATATTAACGTTTAAACAGCCCAAATGTTTTTAATATTAAAAATATTTTATGTTTATTTTCAAAATAAGAAATTGTATACAAATATGTCATCATTTTTCGCTTTTCTCTTAAAAATCAAGTCAACATAGTCAAAGTTTCCGTCAAACTCCGTTTTTGTTTCTTTCATTCTTTTATTTGTATGAACACGCACAGACATATTAATAAACAGAAACTTCCTATCTTAA
Organism: Cyrtodaria siliqua; assembly: GCA_037043455.1. Taxonomy (NCBI): domain Eukaryota; kingdom Metazoa; phylum Mollusca; class Bivalvia; order Adapedonta; family Hiatellidae; genus Cyrtodaria; species Cyrtodaria siliqua. Next base: position 83,128 of record JAWPHD010006766.1, read on the forward strand.
CCAATGAAGTAACCAAAATATCAAAATGTCATCATTTTTCGCTAGATTATGAATGAAGTCGTGACAAATAAACATATTGAAAACCGTTTTGTCTTAGAGTTGCCTTTGCTTGTCTATTAGTTGCCAATCCACTATATAGCTTGCAAACAAAATTGGAATGTATATAATGTATCTTTATTCTTCCAATTTAATGAAGATTATACAAAACAAACAAAAAATATACAGAGAGTAAGAAAAATACAACATGAAATTAAATAAAAGGATGCATAATAATAAATGAGAACAAAATAAGACGTTCATATTAATCACAACAATTTAATTTGTATTTGTGGTGAAATATTCCTGGTCAAATCGTACTCAGGTCAAATCGTACTCATTTTAAAAAAAACAACTGTCTTTTCATTAATTTAAAATACATTAAAATGCATTAAGGGGGAATTGACCTATTCAAAAATGTAAGGGTACGCATATGAACTATATATATTTGTAAATTTGAAGATATTCGCGATTTGAATCTGAATTTTGTTTTACCGTTATTTAAACATGTTTTTAATAATAACGTCTCAAATATGGCTATGTTTGACGTTTTTCATAAAAGTCCCGTTGTACTCAGTTTTCAACGTTTTTGACATTTTTAGAGTGTTAGGCTAGTCACATGTAATTATGTTTTATATCAAAATGTTTGTCTTGGTGAGACCTTTCAATTGATATATAAATTATTTCATTTACAATAAGACATAAAATAATATTTATATAATTTCCTTTTTCTTTCACCGCTTTTTTACCGTGAAATTTTAAGAAAAAACAAAGTTAAAGTCTTTTATCTTTTAAACGGCTTCATAAAAATCTGCACAATTTCAATATGTTTTAGGGAATTTAATTTCCTATCGGAGTATAAAATAAAATTTGCTAGTCATCGGAATATTTTTTTCAGTATTCTTGTTTTATTAACCATAATACCCTTACGAGAAAGACGTCGCGTCATGAAAATAACGTCGACGTCGACGGTATTTGTATTAAAGGTACATTGTACATGTTGGTGATGTATTTACAATTATTTTGTGATAATTACCGCTTCGTATAATATTTATAGTTACCGTCTAGATGAACTGTACATGTTACTCAACATAAATTGCTGAAGGTTTTTAGCAATTCGTCAATTTCATTGACTGAAATATAACTTATATTAAATATATGTGATTAAATATATGTACGTGAAAACAGACAGTAATGAGTTGTTCATGATTTTTCAAAAGCTAGCGGTTTCGCCTATCCAACCCATGTATTGTTTCAAAGGTGTCTACAAGACTATAACACATGAATTACAATACAATACTAATATGAGTAATAAAAATAGTATTTATACATTATATACGCATGCATAATATGAAAGCAGAATATAAATAAAGTATCCATTTAAATTATATAAGTGCATTTATGACGACACTTGGCATTCCAGCCATTAGCTTTAAGACTATTAAAAAACGGGAAAGAGATATTGGTCCATTTATCGAAAAAACTTGTCTCAAGGCGACTGCGGATGAAAAGATGATAACTCTTAAACATCTGAGTAACAACACCACAGCAACACCAGGTCAGCATATGGAATTCCAGTTTCAGCTGGAAGAGACATTAGATCTATTTGAAACAGACGGTAATTGTTTTCTATATTCAACAAATATGGACGACATAGCGGCTCTTAAACAAAAGCCTGATCTGGTTTATTGTTGTGTGTCAAATCATTATAAATACTCATTGATTAGTTCGTCAAAATAAATTGTTGTTTTTTTACTACGAATTGCTGATTATAGTGTAGCAATAATATTTTTAAGCTAAGGTTGAATAACGTAGAAATAATGAAAACTCCAAATTGTATTATATTAATATATGCCAGCAGATATAACGTCAAACTGAAACTGAATTGATAAACTGAGGTGAAAATAATTATTGAAAATTGTCTTGTGTCCTATTAAAACGTTATTATCATGTACTCTTTGTAATGAGTATACACATGAATTCCAGTTCCAAATTCTTAATTTCACTTAGGAAATACATACGAATAGCATAAGAAACTGTGTAACAAATCATCAAATAGAATTTAAACGTGTGTACCTCAGAAAACGACTATATACAAACTATCTAGCAATGCGGTGTCTATATTTCTAACCAATATATGTGTATACTCATAAATAAATATTACAGATGTTACAGAATTAATAATAATATATAAATATACAATGATCAACATATATCACATATTCAGGAGAACAAATTTTAAATTCAAAGTCTACACAGAATGCGCACAACGATATAACGTTGCTGCCATTACAGCCACGTGGGACGATGCAACAGCTATCGTATAGCTCTTTTGAGTTAAAGTCACGTGCTGCATGTATGATACCAGAAAACTCGTCTGCAACAGTGTGTATGAATACAAATAACGACACTGTCCAGTTCACGTTCGATGAGACTTTGGCTTTTTTTAGAAGTTTTACGGAACGTCGACACATAAACAGATCATAATGTGTGCAAAAACTAATGAAAGATGGAGAAATGAAGTATTAATTAAAAATTAATGTAAATATATAAAGACAAAACTATTAAAAAATTAGGGAGCGGAAGGTAAAACACGTGTTTTATTGCACGACAACGTCACCTGATTTTTAAAGCAATGTATACTGAAAGGAAAAAGAAACTCAAACTGGGTATTTTCGCTATATATTGTATGTTTAATATGCTACTGCTAATCAAATGATACAGGGCGACATTAGGCCTGTCCTTTCGGAAAGAAGGTTTAAACAGCACCGAACACACCAGTGGTTACTCCTTTAAAGTTTCATTATCGACAAAACGTGCATTTGAGCAAACTTAGGATTTAAACGTTGCAATCGCTTAACATTAAACACAATTCTGAAATGGCTTAAATTTTTCAAGCGAAACTTCAACATTTATGATGTAAGAAAGTATACTTTGATTGTAGCTCCTTTTTGTACAAAATACGTTGAGATATATCTGGAAATAGTGTAGTATAGGCAATTCACGGTTTAAGTATGCGTTTCTTTTTCCTTTCAGTATATTTTGCTTCTGATAAAGCAGCGTAGGCTTATTTTAATTTTGTTTCAGTTAGCGAAAAGCATAATAAGCAAAGCATTCTGTTTATTGTAAACGAAATGTGAAGTATAGTACTATGTTATACACTTTAATACATTATCCTTTATTTGTTTTGTGACTGACATACACTTTTTATTAAAAAAAGCTTTGATAAATAATCAAACGATTGTCTGTCTAGTAGTCTCTAATTATGAGAAAACGGACAAACAGTTTCATGAAAACATACGTTGTTATGATACAGAGTAGGATAAAAAAAAAGTTTACATGTTTAATAACAACACATATATCTTATGATATTCAGCATGATTGACGGCTGCCTGGAAATTGTATATACATTCAACTCACTTTTAAATGAACTTGATGTTATTGTTTTACTCTAAATATATATCAAATACATGACCATAGTTATTGCGGTAATTTGAGATTCGAGCGAATTAGACATGATGCATGAAAATAAATTAAGTTTAGAGTTTTCACAGCAACTCTAGAAAAGAAGAAAAAGAAAAACGGGCGACAAAGAAGTAGAAAATACGGAGCAGTATTTATCATTATCATTTTGGGTAGGCTACCAGTGTTTGTTTCCAATGTTTGCGTCAACGTTGTTAGTCGTACACATAGTATATTTACGACGCGACGTCGACAGAGACGCCTTCTTCGTAAGGGTATTATGGTTACTAAAACAAGAATACTGAAAAAAATATTCCGATGACTAGCAAATTTTATTTTATATTCGGATAGGAAATTAAATTTCCTAAAACATATTGAAATTGTGCAGTTTTTTATGAAGCCGTTTAAAAGATAAAAGGCTTTAACTTTGTTTTTTCTTAAAATTTCACGGTAAAATATCGGTAAAAGAACCAGGAAATTATATAGATAATATTTGATGTCTTATTGTAAATGAAATAATTTATATATCAGTTGAAAGATCTCATCAAGACGAATAGTATGATATAAAAGGTAATTACATGTGACTAGCCTAACACTCTAAAAATGTCAAAAACGTTGAAAACTGGGTACAACGGGACTTTTATGAAAAACGTCAAACATAGCCATATTTAAGACGTTATGATTAAAAACATGTTTAAATAACGGCAAAACAAAATTCAGATTCAAATCGCAAATATCTTCAAATTTACAAATATATATAGTTCATATGCGTACCCTTAAATTTTCGAATAGGTCAATTCCCCCTTAAAACATACTTAAAACATCTTTTATTATAACATTATATAAAAAATAATCAATAATAACTGAAATTATATTATTTCTAATGAAATAAATTACTGAGTACGATTTGACTTATTTCAAAATGTCAATGAGTACGATTTGACCAAAATGAGAGTGATTTGACTTAAGTACGATTTGACTTAAGTACGATTTGACCGGATACCCTCCACATTACATGGTCCGAGTATTGACTTTCGTACCCCCATCCAACCCCTTCTCCACATTACATGGTCCGAGTATTGACTTTTGTACCCCCATCCAACCCCTTCTCCAAGAAGCGTAAACGGTGTTGGTCAACTTGGTTGGGGTATGAAATAAAAACCCAATTTCGGCTTAAAAAGTTTGCATATAGTAAAATTAAAACATTTAATAGGTAATTTCAAACAGGTTGTCACATTTTTTTCAGTAAAAAATGTTTTTAAACGTGTTTTTTAGCCGAAATGTGCGTTATAAAATCCTGCTTATATTAAGCTTTCCTATCGCTCTTACGGCGGGTCCACGATCGTCCGTCGGATGGGGACGTAAACCGGGCGGTCCCGTGTATCGGTCTATCAACCGAGCACGTTAAAGAACCATAGGAATCTATTCGATAATAAGAGTAGGGCAGGTTCCCGGATTCCTATGTATCCTTCCCCTCTCTCTGGGGCGGCTCTAAATAACCTGTACTGTGTTGATGAGCCGTTAAACAACATTCAATTCAATTCCACGATATGAAGACTTATTTATCAAGTTCATTTACCTGATATGTAGTAAATATGAACTACTTTACTTATGGCATAATTACTATAGGATATCGTTTAAAACCACCCACAATATGTTTCTTTAAAAACATGTGTCAAACAAATTAATATTACTTCAATTATTGTTCGATTGACGTGTCATTATCTTATGCAAATCATGTTTGCATGACGTCCTTGATATTTAAAATATATTGTTATATAAATAAAAGTGTGTGTGGTGTGATGACCTTGACCTTTGACCGAAGGACTCAAACAATTCCAAGAATCCTTTCCATGAGCCGCACATGGTGAAGATTCGTAAAATTACCTCAAGGGAAACTTAAGTTAGTGAGCGGAAACCAATGTTTTATTTATAGTAACGGTGACCAAGTGACTCGTCCGCCTTTCCACGAGCTGCACTTTGTGGTAAAGTTTCGAATAAATCCCTCAAGGAAAACTTACGTTATTGAGCAATTTTCTATTTATAGTGACGATGACCTTGACCGTTGACCAAATGAACAGAATAACAATCTCAAGCTTTCTTTCCTTGAGCCGCTTCTTGTGGCTTCGTAAAAATTCCTCAAGGGAAACTAAAGATATTGAGAGGAAACCAATGTTCTATTCATAGTAATGGTGACCTTGACCTTTTGCCGAATGACCCGAATAACAATCCCAAGCTTCCTTTCCATGAGCCGCACCTTGTGGTGAAGTTTCGTAAACATTTCACAAGGGTAACTTAAGTTATTGAGCGGAAACCAAAAACGGGACCGACCTACAGACAGACAGACAGACAGACTGACATGCGCAAAGCAATATGCACCCTCTTCTTCGAAGTGGGCATAATTAGATTATTTTAGTGAATAACAAAAATGTTCAGATCCTATTCGCTTACAAACGGAATTCTTCCGAATATTTGAAGCGCGCTGCACTTGCCCAAGCCAATCTTTAAAACCGGTGCAAGAAAGGCAAGATAACCTGTTATTCACAGAGGATTTTTTTTTTAATGAATAACAGGTTTTATTTCATCGAGAAATTAGGAACTTTATATCTTCAAAAATGCGAAGGGCAATAACTGTAAAAACAGCCGATAGGAACGCCGCGAAAATAGTCGTAACTCTACGTTAATTTCCTAAAATGTCACCAAATCCAATTAAAACTATGTTATAAATACAATCATGAGCAATAGTTGTAAAAACAAACTTCTGTCCAAAATTCCGCGAACATGTGACATGTGAGATGCATCTTCACATTATAGTGTTACTTTCCTGTGTGAAGTGCGCGGTCCAGAGGAACATCGTCGGACTTCAGATCAAGCGGCAATGGTCTCGATCCTCGCCGTGTGTCATTCGGCACATCGCTTAATACCATCGAGAGTGAATTGAATTGAATGTTGTTTAACGGATCATCAACACATTATAGGTTATTTAGAGCCGTCCCAGAGAGAAAGGGAGTATACATAGGAATCCGGGAACCGTGCCCTACTCTTATTATCGAATAGATTCCTATGGTTCTTTAACGTGCTCGGAGGATAGACCCATACGCGACCCCATCCGACGGAAAGCTAAGGGAAAGTGTCTTGCCCAAGAACACACCGACGAAACTCAGTGGCACCACGGAAGATTGAACCCGGGGCCTCCGGTTACAAATTCGCCGCGCAACCGACTGCGCTACGCCAGCCCTCCTCCATCGAGAGTGATAAATATAAGGTGCAAGACCTTGTTTTGCAATCGATGTAAAATGAAATATGTTTAAACTAATATTTCCTGAGCATTTCATGAACATGTTTTAAAACTGTAGGAGAAAAACGACAAACTATGAGACAGAGAGACACTATGGGATTTATATTCCAAAATAAAATAAATACCACTGAGATACAATGGGAATTGTCTCATATATTTACTAAAGTACTCAGTAGTAAACGTTAATAAGGATGGCGGGAGGTGTACAGTACTGGTTCTACCCAGGTTGCCTCCACCACAAAATAATCGACCGTCACACAGAACCTTGCATGTGTTAAAAATGACGTAAAACACCATCCAAACAAAATACAAGAAAACGTTAATAAAATTATATCACCTTTACAAAGTAGTTTACACCAGCAACAACTTGGCTTGTGTACTTTAAGGCTTTATACATCTCAAAACGCGTTTTGCTCGACTTTTGCAGCAGTTCATCTTTCACCTACAATACAGTAACTGGTATCTTATATATACCACCGGTACATACTTGAGAGCACGGAAATATAACATCTGAATATAACATCTGATAGTGATTTGATTACTGCTGAAGAGGATCAGGAAAATAACACTTGCAAATTGAAAGATTCAAGTAGGGCAGATCTAAATAAACAGCTACTGCATATGCATGTCGATTTAAATGTAGTGGACAAGTGTAACCCGCATGGTGACATCACCCACATTGGAAGCCTTCGTTAATAGCACCTGTACAAAAACTGACAAACACACCCTAAAAAAACAAACAGTAATACTGTGGCCGAATGGTTAGAATCTCGGACTTGAACTCACTTGCTCCCCACAGTACAAAGAGCACAATATCGACATATGAAACTGAATATCAATCTCTGATCATGAGCTCTCCGAACTGCATGATTTTTGTCATCGGGACACATCCGTGAATCTATTAAGTTGTGAGCATATAAGAGATTAATTGTGACTGTTCTTTCGTTGAATTAAGACATTCCACTTATGTTAGTTACTCGCATGCTGATCTGGGTTTACAATGGACGCAAAGGTTGTTGTAGCCCTCAGCAGGCTAAGACTTTAATCCAGCTACTAAAACTAGCAATTACAAGTTAGTGCTAGAATTAGAGATCTTCAAATAGTTTAGAGAAACTCATAACGAACATCAATGCATACACTGTTATATCCACGAGCGAATACAGAGGTAGAAAAGAAAATAAGACACTATGAAAAAATGGTAAAGACTTGAAGATAGTTGTTAGAACTAGTTGTCGGCTTTGAACGCCGCGTGGTACGAAAGCGTGCATATACGTCCGAAATGATCAGATGTACAGTAAACAGCACATTACGGAGCAGTAAGAGATAGAGGATATTTGTTGTTTTGGAGTGAATAACATATTTTATTTCATCGAGAAGTGAGAAAACTTTATATTTTCACGAATGCGAAGCATGAGTGAAAATATAAAAGTTGTCTCACTTCGAGATGAAATCAAATATGTTATTCACGACAAAACAACAAATTTTCTTTTTATTTTATGATTTCACAAACAATTATTTAAGCAAATTCAGTAACTAAACGGTTTTACACACGCTTCTTTCCAAGTCACGATGACGTAACGAAACGTTACATGACGTCACCTGTTTTGAAACCATTAACGTCACAGAAAAAAGGTAATTAAATAAACAGTGGATTTAACAGTATAACAGTAGGAATATCTTGTGATTCGTGTTACTGTGCATACATTTGTGTTGGCTGAACATTCGAAAAGTAGTCCCGGCAGCTACTGTGGAAATAAAACTCTATATTCCACAGTGTGGAATAACACTTTTATTTCACTGATAAAACACAGTATTTCATTGCTTATCATAAAAAATAAATAGGGATATGACATAAAAGATAGGAACATAGTGTAAAATCACAGTCGCAGAAGCACGCTGAACGCCGGTGGGGAAGAGGTGTTTGGACAGGAGGAACAGAACAAACAACACTAAGAACCACATCATCCTAGAGTTACCACGGGTAGGACTGGAGGTACACATATGCTGGAAAAAGTCACAGCCACATGCATGCCCGACAAGTTGATGTCCGCAAGCGGAGGCTAGATGTCCGCAAGCGGAGGCTATAACGACAAACATTCACGAGTTTACAATGACAAAATTAAACTTAACAATTTCTGAAGAAAGCATGCAGATATAATCTAATACACTTTACATTGACTATTTAGACAAGATATATAAAGTTATGACAAACGATATATTCTGGTAATGATTTGGTATTATTCAACACTATTTGATATGTGACTAAGTCACAAACAGACTAATAGAGAGTTCAATACACTTCATTTGGTTTCAGGAAGGATCCAGGATTCACTCGTATTTACCCTCCAAAGAGTTATGAAAATATATCATCAAATACATAACTAAATGATAATTCAACTTGAAATTTGTTCTCATATACCACTGTTTCGTCTTTTGTTATTATTCACAATTGTAAATATATATCCCACCACATGCACTTACCTGCTACGTTGGAACTACTATTTACAAATGTTTCCACTAATGTTTCACATGTTAACTCTAAAAAGTGTTAACTTCTATCAAATTGTGTACAAAATGTACAAACCTCATCACAAAAGCTCTGAATTTCCGCAGTAGCATCTTGCTCATCCCCCGGGCCTCCAAGCTGGCGTCGCCGAGGGCCACGTTTATGGCCTCCTAGCATTTTCCGAGCTGTACATTTCTTCCGAGGGGTGCATTTCTTCCGAGGCGCTCCACCCAAAATTGGAATTTCCGCAGTACCACCTTGTTCTGCCCCTACAACAAGCCGCCGCCGCCGCCGAGAGGGACCTTCATTCCCTTCGCATATTCTCCGAGCTTTGCATTTCTTCCGAGGGGACTTGCCTTCACGTTTCATATTACGTTTCCGAGCTATGCATTTCTTCCGGGGGGCCTTGCCTGCAGGTTTTACCATTTTGACTAACAAATACTTTGCAAAAATGTTCTCTATTCCATTCCGGACGCAACACTGATTTTATGTCCTGCTTTTATGTCCTGGTCTTTACTCAGTGTAATGCATCGATATGTTGTTGATCAACTCGGTGTAACGTAGTTGTTTGTTGTTGATCAAACGATTTAATTAGACACTTGTAAGTACTTCAAATTTCAACCATTTAATGCTCCATTGCTTTAAACAACAACTGACGTTATGTACATAAACAAACAACTGACGTTATGTACATAAACAACACTGACGTTATGTACATAAATAACAACTGACATTATGTACATAAACAAACAACTGACGTTATGTACATAAACAACAACTGACGTTATGTACATAAACAACAACTGACGTTAGTACATAAACAACAACTGACGTTATGTACATAAACAACAACTGACGTTATGTATATATATTCGCGTGTGTTTGCGTGTGTGGTGGTGTTGGTGGTTGTATTATCTTAAACTAAGTATTATATTATGTTAATATCTAGGTAGTAAGCAGCTTACACATTTGTTATTATCTTAAACTAAGTATTATTATATTATTATGTTAATATCTAGACTAACTAAATATTCAAAACATATTTAGAGTGTATCTATACGAATGTCTCTCATGTGATAAACACGTTAGTATTACAATATTAAACAAGAGGTCCGAATGGGGTTGAAGCGCTCACCTGAGTTTAGAGAATACTGACCATTCTTGAAAATCGACGCATGTCCACTCGTTATTGCGAAAAAGACTTTTAAACACTTTTTACTCTACATCATTATATATGTATACAACTGTAGGTTCGGCAGGTCACGTTTCATTCATTTGAACAAACTTATTCAGCTGCCGAAGGCAGCCGACTCTTATATGGGTTTAGAATATGTCTATGGTCTATGGTTAACAGACTGTGAATCATGTAGCCGACAATAAGCATGCATTACAACTTCAATTCCTAGGGAACCCGTCTAAAAAACTTGAATGGTATAAACAAATATTTTTCAATGTTCAAAGCTTGCCGTTTTATTGCCTCAAATGACGTTTTCGTAGAGCAGTCTACTATCGTGGAGAATATGACAATTTCCGGGGTCTTCACGTCCGTATTTTTTATGGAGCATAATGAAACCGTAAGTGAAACTGAATGAAACCGCAAGTATTGGAATGGAATAAGTGCAAATCTGTATTTTAATGGAATAATACCTTTTTATGGAACAACACCCATTTATAATGCGGTATTCTCGTAAATACTGCTGTGTTATACATTAGTCGATGGGTTTATTCGCTGCCTATATGGTTTTCATAATTGCACATGTAATGGTAAGGTAGCAATGAACAGTTTCATTGAGTTTTTCACTTTGATAACGCAATCTTATAATTACACATGGTAGCAGTGAGACGTTTATCTCTGTTGTAATACACACGCTAACGCACACGCATCCCTTACATGTGAACACCTGTATTTCTGTGCTGATGTGTACCTCTAGCACGTCGTGCTCCAAAGTTGAATTGTAATCAGTATGTAAGGCAAATCAAGGTATTTGAACAGAGAGAAGCGAGGTCGCCCACCTTGATTCAAAATGTTTGGTAGGAACAACTGATGGTAAAACTCGGGAAGTATGTGTCTGGTAAGAAAAAAAACGGTCGTGGCGTGTTTGCGTCAACATTATTTTTTTCAATATTTTTTTAACACCCGTGACTTGATATGTTATTATGTTAAATTTCGTTTCCAGTCCTTACCCGGATATATGCTATTTCCTCTCGGCAGCTATTTTACGCTTGCGTTAAACTTTGCTTGTAGTAAGTATATGATATGAATATGACGTTTTTTTATGAAGAGCAAAATGCTAAAATGCTGCATACAGGTCAATCTCAGGATGAACAGAGAGGTCAATCACAGGATGATAGAAGTGAATTTTCATAAACATCCTACCATCCGCTCTAGATAGGACGTTATTTAAAGGTTGTCATAGTGATCAGTTGTGTACGGGTTGACCCGATTTGTGAGAGGTCAATGAAGGTGAAGTTGTTTCATCACGATCCTATAATCTGTCCTGGAATAAAAGTTATTTAAACGCGTTCCTTAAATTTGACCTAGTGCCTAGATGTTTGACATTTTAAATATTTACCCAATTTGTATAAGATTGAGAGGTCAATGCCAGGTTACGGTAACCATACATTTCACCTTTTTTTAAATTTCCTCTCCCGCCATAAAAAGGTAAACCTTACAACAAATGTATACCGTTTCTTACATATTTTGAAAAAAGTAAACTGCTTTAACCTGGCAAGCCAAAACCCAAAACTGGAACGTGGAATTAAGAGTTATCAACTCCTAATTCATTTTACTTATATTCAATCTCGAGTATTTTAAGTACACATTTGCATTATTTTATGACCAGAACACATGATAGGGTTTGTATAAACGATTTTGTAGTGTAATTTTGCTGTTATTTGTCGGGTAAGCACCTTTAAAAATAATTACTCAATATGTAGATTATTACAGGATGTTACAGGTGAAGTTTTATCTAGACATTACCATACGTTCTGGAGATGCCGTTTATATATGTTCTTTGACTTGACTGACCTACTTTTTGACCCGATTGTAAAGACTTGTGAGAGGTCAATACCAGGTCGATGCTACAGATGAAGTTTTATTGCAACTGGAAAAGATGTCATTTATATGTTTTCCTTTAATTTAATTTATTGCATTAGTATTTTGACGTATTGACCTGTTTTGTACAACACGGCAGAGGTCAATGTGTACAACACGGCAGAGGTCAATGACTCGATGACAGGATGCTACAGGTATGGTTTCATCAAGATCCTATCGTTCTGGAGAAGTCGCTTAAATACATTTTCTTTGGTTTTACTTACTTTGTAACGCATTAACTCGATTTGTACAAACTTGAAAGAGGCCAATGCCAGGATGCATCAAGATCCTACCATCGGATCTTGAGAAGTTGTTTATAAATGGTTTTCTTTGATTTGGCCTAGTGACCTATATGTTTGTAAACACTTGAGAGGTCAATGACTGGATGTTACAGGTGGCACTTGGGCCACTGGTACCGGGGAGAAGTTTTTACCTCTAAATAAGTGCACATTCTCTACATGTAAACTGTAGACCGCCTGGGTGCTGCCGTTTTTTAGCCCCAGAAATTGATTTGCTATCATCTATAATCAACTAAAAGGGTGTTCGACGAAAACTTGTTACGTCTGCAATATGTGCTTATTTCAGCAAAGATAACATAACTATAACGTTTGAAGAAAGGGGGCGCATGAATCGTGGAGCAGAAACAATTTATAAATTGTAAGTTTTATGTAAGGGGAAAATCTCTGCATTGAATAACTGATAAGGAAAAACTGTAATTATGCCCCCGCCAAACATTGGTGGGGATATACTGTTTTGGCCTTGTCCGTCCACCCGTCGTGTTTGATCATATTCTCAAACTTCTTTCACGAATTACTTTCATATTTTATTTGTTGATTACTAACGTAGTATAAAACATTCCGTCATATTTCTGATCACCTGCGACCACAAAGTCAAGGTCGCGAACTTGGCAGTTTTGCGTTTAGGTCCGCTTTAGAAGAATGGTAAAGTCATAGTTGTTCCTACATAAGGAACATTTTGGTGAAGTTTCGCAAAAATCCTGCAAGTAATGAAGACGATGTAAACAACTGAAAGTTGGACGCACGGACGAACAAACGGACGAACGAACACAAGTACACACGGACGACCCTGCGATTGCTAAGTGGCGGGCGATCCATAAACGGGCTCAACAAAAAAAGGCATACTCTGCCAAAATGAATAATGTCGGAGTTATTGAACTTGTGTGTGTGGAGTGGGGGTGGGGGCATAAGACAGACGAATGGACGTACAAAAAGAACCATGTGAACGTTGCTTAGGACAAGCCATTATTGATGGGCCGTCTTATTTAGGGTTGTTGTAAACTTTGTCGTTTCTTCACTATACAGACTATATCAAAGTTAATAAGTTACAAAGTGTGATATTATTATCACACTTTCCGAAAATATAGTTTCACAAATAAACTGGTTAAACTTTTCAAAACACCGGGTTATACGGACATGCTAACCAACCTAAACGTAAGATCAATTTCAAACGAGGAGACTTTAATTCATCCGGTCATAATACTTTGTTTTCTGCCAATGGGGTAACACTTTGAAATGAGTTTGCTGTGACTTTGACCTTTGATCTAACTTTAAGGTGTACTGCCAATCCCAATGAAACACTTATGCAAAGTTTCATAAAGACTGGTCAAGCAGAAATTATGAAACAACTTAAAGGGACACTGTCGGCAAGTAAAGCATACACTAAGCATGATCAAAAAGCTGTCTGATTTTAGTGGATGCCGAGTTGTCTGTCGGCCGTCCGTCCGTCGTTAACGTTTGCCTTGTGAACACGATATGGACTTTACTATTATTTGGATCTTTACCAAACTTGTCCAGGGTCTTTATATCAATGAAAGCTTAGATAAGTTCGAAAACCACCAAGATCGGTTTAGTAACACCAGAGTTTAAAATGCCGTATTCTGCATTGTGAACACTAGCACTTTCATTTTGTACCTAATCTTTATCAATTTTTGTCTTTATATCATTGAAAGTTCAAAAAACAGCCAGATAGGACTAGTAACACCGGAGTTATCGCCCTTATTTTACTGTTGTTTTTTTTTTAACTTTTAGCCTTGTGAACATTCTAGCACCTTCATTTAATATTTGTTCTTTACCAGAATGTTGATATTAATAAAAGCTCGGACAAGTTCGAAAACCTTGTGAAGATGACATTGCACACGGCCGTGGCATTTAGGTCAGAAGATTGTTGTGACGTTGTTTTTGGGATGTCGAGTTGTTCGTCGTCGTCGTGTTCTTTAACGTTTGCCTAGTGAACATGACAAGGCATTCATTATTAATTGGATCTTTACCAAAGTTCTTACCAAAGTTTGCAAGGGTCTTTATATCAATGAAAGCTCGGAAAATTTCGAAAACCAGCCAGATCAGATTAGTTTCATCAGAGTCATTGCCCTTGTTTTGATAAACAAGAGGTCCAAGAGGGCCTGAGGCTCTACTGGCTAAACATAAGGTTTATGTATAATATCATTCAACCGGAACATGGCGATGACATACGCAACTAGGCCTGGTACTGATCATCCCTGCCAAGTTTTGTTGAAATCCAGCCAGACGTTCAGGAGAACTAGTCTGTACAAAGTTAGTGTATTAAAACCTAACAAAATTCATTCAACCACAACACGGCAATGATAGGTGCAACCAAGATTCGTTGAAATCCGGCAAAGAGTTCAGAAGAGACTAATCTGGACAAAGTGTGTCTATTAAAACCTTTAAAGGGCCATAACCCTGCCAAAAATCATGCAACCATAATATGGCGATGATATGCACAACTAGGCTTGATACTGATCATCCTTGTCAAGTTCCGTTGAAATCCAGCCAGGGGTTCAGGAGAATTAGCCCGGAAAATGTTTGTGTATCAAAAACCTTTAAAGGGCCATAACTCTGCCAAAAATCTGTAAACCGGAACGCGACGGCGATATGCACGACTAGGCTTGGTGCTGATCATCCCTGTAAAGTTTCGTTGAAATCTGGCGAGGGGTTCAGGAGAACTAGTCGGGACAAAGTTTGTATATTAAAACCTTTAAAGGGACAAAACTCCGCCAAAATCACTCAACCGAAACACGGTGATGATATGTATAACTAGGCTTGGTACTGATCATCCCTGAAAAGTTTCACTGAAATCCGTCCAAATGAAGGCCCTTTCATCTTACTGAGGCCAAAATATAGCAAATTTCAGAAAATCAAGTGCCATAACTCCTGTGTAAATGGTCCAATCTGGCTGTTTTTTTCAAATTATCAGAGCTTTCATTGATATTAACAATCTGGTAAAGTTTGGTAACGATCGGATGAAAAATGAAGGCCCTATCATCTTAACGAGGCAAAATATAGCTTTTTTAACTAAATCAAGGGCCATAACTCGTCTGTTACTGGTCCGATGTGGCCAGTTTTCGAACTTGTCTGAGGTATTATTGATATTAACAATATCTTAAAGTTTGGTAAAGATCAGATGAAAAATGAAGGCCCTATCATCTTGAGGTAAAAGTTAACGACGGACAGACGACAGACAACGGACGACAGACAACTCGTCATCCCATAAGCTCTGCATCATGTCATACTGATCATTTTAGAAAAAGTCCCATATCAATATCACTTATAGTTTTCAAGAAGTAGTCGCTACAAACTTGTTTTTTGAAAATCTATTTTTAGCCATGGCGGCCATTTTGAATTTCCGGCCGACCTGAAATTTTGCTAGGATCAATTAGACATCAAGAGCAACATTCCTGTGAAGTTTCATGAAAATCCGTCAAGTAGTTTCAGAGGAGTAGTCGCTACAAGTTTTCATTATATAACTCTACGTAAACAAAGATGGCCGCTTGCGGCCATGTTTAGCGTCGCATCAAAATAATTTTCGACAAGGATCAACATCATTCCATACTGATCATTTAAGAAAAAGTCCCACTTAGAGTTTTCAAAAAGAAGTCGCTACAAACTTGTTTTTTAAAAATCTATTTTTAGATTTGGTGGCCATCTTGGATTTCACATCAACATGAATTTAGTCGCTACAAAAAAAGTTTACGGATGGACAGACGGACAGACAGACGGACGACGGACACCGCACCACGGCATAAACTCTGCTGATCTCTGATCAGTAGAGCTAAAAATTACGTTTTACCGTGTGATCACTCTAGCACCTTTATTTATTTTTTGAACTTTACCAAACTTGCATAGATTGTTAATATCAATAAAAGCTTGGATAAGTTTGAAAACTAGCCAGATCGGATTATTAAGATTATTAACACCAGAGTTATGGCCCTTGATTTCCTAAAAAAAAAGATGTGTTTAGCATTCGGAACACTGTAGCACTTTCATTTAGTAGCTGATCTTTACAAAACTTTGCCAGACAGTTGGTAATAATGAAAGCTCGGTCAAGTTCGAAAACAAGCTATACCGGATCGGGAACACAAGAGTTACAGGCCCTCGATTTATTAAAAAATGCCATTATAGCAATGATGGCTCGAAAACCAGCTAGATCAGGTAAACACTGGAGTTATGGCCCTTGATTCAATATTCCGCCTTGTGAACACTTTTGCATCTACAGTTTGTATTCGATATTTTCCAAACTTTGTTTTAACAGAGTGTTGATACAGATAAAAGTGTTAGCAATTTCGAAAAAAAAAAGATAGATTAGTAATCCCGGAGTTACGGCCCTTTATTCATTGAAAATACTATATCTTGCATCTTTAGCTGTCAAACCCCTTCATAACTCCTAAACTATTTTTATAAGCATGATGAGAAGGTTGTAGCGCGCAAAAATCAGGTATGTACTGCACAGGTCAAGGTCGTGAGTCAAAATTGTTACTCAGCCATAACTCCTGAACTACTTAAGGAATTTTAATAAAACTACACAGAAATTTAAATAATGGTAGTTGTGAAATGTTTTTCAACGTAATTATTTTGTGTTTTATAAGCTAAAAGTACGGTTAATGCAACTTAAGTTGTAAAATTATATCATATTTAAGTTTACTGTGACCATGACCACTGCCCTACAGACTCCAAACTCAATAAATATACATGTATGTATAGGCATGTATACAAAGTCTCATAAGAATAGGTCTAGTCAAACTTGAAATACACACACGGATGTAAATGTAACACGATGTGGAAATCATCCCAAAACCGGATGCTGGTGATACAACATAAGCTCTTATTCTTCAAGTAGTGGAACTTAAAGGGACACATGGCAATCTAGAAGAGTGATTTGTGACAGTCCAAATACAAATTAAAACCCTCATAGACCATAAACGTATGCTTCTGTTTCATATGTAATGAAGTTATGTATAACACTAGGCGGCATGTAAGATTTGCTTTAATTATTCATAATTGCTTATGAAAATGTTTGGTCTGGAAAACTTGACGACTCGACTGGTTTTTGCTGCTAAATCATAAATAATAGTATTAATTCAAATGGGGGTTATACTGCTAACAGTTGTGCATATAGTTCAAATAGTGTATATCGATCACAAAACAAGAGTTTATAAGAGCTGTAAAACATCATATGAATTAATGGTTTATACGACAAACACTAGACCAGATCGAACTATTTCTTAACAATAGTTCAACTGGACGAATCATAGGTCCTCAACTGGACGAATCATAGGTCCTCAACTGGACGAATCATAGGTCCTCAACTGGGCGAATCATAGGTCCTCAACTGGACGAATCATAGGTCCTCAACTGGACGAATCATAGGTCCTCAACTGGGCGAATCATAGGTCCTCAACTGGACGAATCATAGGTCCTCAACTGGACGAATCATAGGTCCTCAACTGGACGAATCATAGGTCCTCAACTGGACGAATCATAGGTCCTCAACTGGGCGAATCATAGGTCCTCAACTGGACGAATCATAGGTCCTCAACTGGACGAATCATAGGTCCTCAACTGGACGAATCATAGGTCCTCAACTGGACGAATCATATGTCCTCAACTGGACGAATCATAGGTCCTAGTTTGTGCATATTTACATTGAATATGAAACTAAAACACAATGATGGATTATCACCAGTTATTCTTTCAGATCGCCTCCAGTCCCTTTTAACCGAGGAAAACCATCTGCAATACTGTGAAAGGATACAAACACAGAAGTTTCTTGCACACAATACACCTTCTCATTGGGATGAACATTTGTGTGAAATTTGACGCAATTACCTTCAGCAGTTTTGGACTAATCATAGTAATGGCCGACACAAAAAAAAAAAAAGAAGATGTTTGACCTCCAACTGTGACCTTGAATTTTGAAGCACTGACACGATTCGTGTGCGCGACACAGCTTCTCAGTGTGATGAACATTTGTGTGAAGTTTGACATTTGTGTGAAGACACAACTCTCTTCAGTAGTTTCCAAGTAATGGCTGAGACATGAATTTTTTCACGATATTTTTTACCTTTGACCTCCAAGTATGACCTTGACCTTTGAGACACAGACATGATTCTTATGCGCGACACACCTTCTCAATGTGATGAACATTTATGTAAAGTGTGATGCAACTCTCTTCAGCAGTTTCCAAGTAATGGCTGAGACATGAATTTTTTCATGACTTTTTTACATTTGACCTCCAAGTGTGACCTTGACCCTTGAGACACGGTCATGATTATTGCGGGCAATACACCTTCTCATTGTGATGAACACTTGTTTGAAGTTTGACAATACAATTACAATATGCCTCCCTGTTGGGGGGCATAAAAAGAGGCTTAGCGGAAAATGTAAGTGGTTTTCAATTTCCCACACATATTAGATGCATAAATGTATACACTGCCAAAACGAAACGCATAAATAAAGATATACCATGTATTTGACATAAGTTATTTACATCAATCTATACTAACAAATGGAAATGCATGTAGATAATAAAAACTATAATTTATGATATGTTTTTACATGTGGGGGTAAAAAATCATAGGTAAAAAGCATTTTTGTTTTTTTTGGTTGTCAACAGTTGTCAACCCAATATAAACAGGGTTTATTAAAAAAAAATAAAAAATTAAAAAAAAATTAACAAGAGCACCTAAAACAGTACATAATATGCATGCGTACCTATAGAAAAAGATAAGTAACAGCTGTCTGATTCGGAAAGTTTTTTTCCGAACAAGTGCATACAAATACGTCGAAACATAAACTTACATCGTTAAACTTTTAATACATACAATATCAGAAGTGAAACCAACAAAAAGTTGACTATAGAAAGAACTATATAATTAAGAACTGACACTTTCTCACAAGTTAAGCTCCCAGTGGGATTCGAACCCGCAGCAGTGAGGCTTAAATGCGAACAGACCTTTATTATAAAGAAGTATAAATGTTTACCCAATATTCTCCAATCTTAATTTTGTAAGTACCACAGGAGTTTTACATGTTACATAAAAAAAATGTCAAAGCATACTAAGAACACTAAACTCAAACTGTTAACTTTTCCTAATTTCTCTTCCGGTGGGGATGAAGTCATTTAATTTTCGAATGGTCCGAAAAGAAAGCTGTTATATAGCAATGCATCTGGGGGGCGTTTAAACCAAATTCCCCTAAAAATTAAAAATAACCCAGAACAAGTTCATAATAATTGTGACAGTTAATACAATACTTTTCAGCTAGTCAATTTAACAGACAGAACAAAAATAATAGCATTATAACATCAAAATGAAATAATGATCAATAGTATCTATATTATAACCATGATTACCATTATTAATATGAAATTAAGTATTTTCAAATTTATATATATATGATCAAAAATCAAACTATATATAAACGTGATAAAAGTGTGACAAATCACCAATTCTAATGTAACTAGAACCAGTACATTGGTGAACGTCTCAAATATGCGACCATAAAACGCTTGATTTACCATCTGCAAATATTGTGACGTCACATAACAACAAACGACGCCCATCAATTGGAATAGACAGTGAAAAAAGTATGTATGATTTCAAATTATATTTCCATAATTTAAATTGATTACCATTAGAATTGAGATAACCAGGCTAAGATGTTTGATCTGAGATGGTATGTAGTTGGTTTCACGGCTTGAAATTAGATTGAACGATTCACCTACCGTGATTCTCACATTTTTTAACACAATTATTTGAAACATTCTTATCTCTACAAGAGTTTTAATCTCATGTAAAAGAATAAAATGCTGAAGACGGATTACATGGAAGGCAGTGAAAAGCGTATACGAGTCTTAGCAGGTGTGTCCGATATTTCCAATGCAACGGTGCAGCCTTGAAAGCATTTTTTAAATTCAAAGGTGTACCCAGACGATTTTGAAGTGGATTCAGGAGTGGGGGTCATAGTCCAGGGGTGAAGCAGCGTAACTGCATATAGGCAGGTACGCGCCTGCAATTTATAAGACAAATTCAGAATTTTAAAGAAACAAATTTTCAAAAAAAGGTAAATATTAACACAAAAGTAGAAGACAACTTTTATAGATAAAATAAATAAATTAATGGCGTGTAGCCATGTATATAATCAGAAACATCAAGTATCTTGTTCCGTCCTTCAGAGAAAATTCCTGCAATGTTCAAGAGAAGCTTGCAGACTCACACCGTAACTCCATTTAGCTCCAGGCTTTATTGAAAATACATCTTTTAACTTGGGAGCAAACTACTTGCTAGCATTAAAGTAGTCGACTGGATCTGCCTTTTTCTTCCCCTCCTGTAGGCCGTGTAAGAACACTCTCCTGAAATACAAAGTTTTACCATAAGAAGAGTTGGGTACTTCTTACACCTCTGGGTATTCTTAGAAAGGCTTTAACTGGACATCATATTGATATGTTTTAAAGGGACACACAGCAATCTTGAAGTGTTTATCAAGCACTGAAATTAGTATCTAGATTTATATTTCCAGTATCATTTTTACCTTAAAGGGACACATGGCAATCTTGAGTTTTATATCATGCATTACAATTAGTACAGTGATTAATTAATCCTGTATCATTTTGACTTTAAAACTGCTTGCATATATTTAAAAAAAAAATTGAGAATTATATTTCCTTCAAGATTCTATGAATTTTTAAAATATGTGTGCAATATCATCAAAAGTCAATAATATGTAAAAACAATTTGCTATGAACTATTCTAACAATTAATATTAATGATTGAACAAATGCAAGTTACGAGAAAAACTTAAGGGACGCAGTGAGTTTTTAAAAAATCAAGATTGCCGTGTGTCCCTTTAAATCTGATTGCATATAATTAAATAAAAAATTTAGTTTACATTTTTGCATTTTATTCTAAGACAGGTTTAAATATATTATTGGTGCAATATTCACGATATTATCAACAGATAATGTCCCTATAAAACAAAGTCTGAAAAATTACTCAAATAAGGTCACATGTTGAGGCAGTCAAAGTTTTTCAATAAGTCAAGCTTCCTTTAAAGGGACACTGTACATAAAGCATATACTGGACATAAGCAAATAAATACCTGATGTTTATTCTGTGTAATGTATACATGGAAACATGATGTAATGTTGCTTACTTGTTTGAGTCATTATTGCAGGGGAGTGGCTCGAAGATTCTGGCATGAACACATTCATCATCCCCAACTTGGATCTGAAACAGATATGGTTATCAGCATGTACCTGTCAGCTGTTGAGGAAAAATAATACACTACTCACCTTTTATAATCGGTCACTTTTCAAAGAATTATATATTTTTTAATAATTCATATTTTCTTTGAAGTTTTAACTGGCGTCCTTTAACAAATATCGCTAGCGAATTATAAAACTTAATCTGCCTTGATTGGACTAAAACCTTGTTGATAAACTTAATAAAATATTGGTATGTGTTACAGTGATTTCCAGTTTTTAGTATTCGTGATATTTTCAAAAAACCTGGGTGACCGATTATAATAGTTGAGTAGTGTAGATACAGTGATACTGATGAAGAAATTGTACCAGTAATTCCTTTGCTTGACATTCTGCATATAAGGCAAACCATAAAAAATTGTTAGTTTGCTGTTTCCCTACCTACCCACCAAAAAGGGCCCTACCCAAAACTTTTAATAGCAATTGTTTAACTTTTTTTTTTTTTTACTGTTTTTAGTATATTTTTCTTTAAATTTTTTATGTTTTTTTACTGTCTTTGGCCAAAACAAAAATCACCTACCCACTTATAAAATCGGGAAACAGCAAACAAATTTATTTTTAAGGATGGCCTAAAGGATATTTACCAGCTAGGAGGGTCGGCCTGGTGTCAGTATAATGTGACTGGGTGGGGTATTATGCCATGTATCTACATTGTGGTATTCCACTATAAAGTTGAGCATTGAGCTCACTGCTATAAGTAGACACTATCGTGATATGACTGAAAGACTGTTCAAAGTGACGTTAAACCCCATACATGTACATAGATGAAGAAAAGTGCAAGGAAGTAGTGAATACAGTGATACTGATGGAAAAAAATATAGAAATGTTTTTGTTTTCCTAAATAATACAATTTATAACTTGGTTTATAAAACTTGAACAGCAGATTGTGTATACATTGGTGAATTTGAATTTACCATGACATACAACTTTATTGTAGACCTTAAACAAAACTATATTTTATTATATGTATATATGCATTTTAAATTTAAATATAAAACTTAAGACGTCTGTTACCAAATAAACATGATTTGATTCATATACGTCTACAGGTTGTTTAATCACATGAGGCAAATTTATGTTTTAGAAGGAACATGTGTCTTATAAAAACATCACATGGGTTAAATTTTCGTTCTTGTATAACAACTCAAATGTTGTGAAATTTAACAATATGATTACTTAACCCTTAACCTGCTACATAAAATGATATATATAATGGACCGTTCTTTCCTTTAATTAAGACCATTCCATTTATGTGACAAAGGGGTGTTTTGGGGAAATGACTGATCAGCAGCCAGACATTGTAAACCGTGTGAGTTACTCGCAGGCTGATCTGGGTTTACAATGGATGCAGAGGCTATTATAGTCGTGCCTACGGGTTAAGTATTACAGAAAAAATATTTAATCACCTTTACAAAGTAGTTTGACCCAGCAACGACTTGGCTTCTGTACTTTAACGCTGTGAACATCTCAAAACTGTCCTTGCTTGACTTCTCCAGTACTTCATCCTTCACCTTAAATTACAAAACATTGAATGATGGAAATTCACACATGATTCCTGTGCTTTTGGGGCAAAATTAAGCATCCTTCTGGGATAATAAAATAGTGGGAAGATAGTTAACTTATGTTTCTTTATACCAGATGGTCTTCTCAACGGACCTATTATCAATCGCCACTGCCTTAGTTGCAACCGCTGTTGTGTACTATAAACTTGAAGATCATCGATACCAACGGCCCAACTTACATTGTATGTCCATCTCTCATATATATATATGGTCTTGAAACACTAACGTAAATATAGCTGTACTGCCAACTATGGTTGTCGTCAATGTTTAGAAATGTTGATGAAAAACATCAAATAGTAGCATCGTCTTTCGCAGTGGATTATGTGTTAATAATTTAACATGGTTCTAATATTTGATGGTCTTCTTCAACATTTCTAAAACAACTCGCTAGATGTAATCTTTATGGAAAAATGAAAGGCCAAAGAATTGCAAGACTAGAGATAACATTTTATGAGATATTGTTACCATAAAGGTGTAATATGGGTTGCTAAAAATTGGTAAAATCAAGAAAAATTAAAACAAAACAAAACGGAGGATGCCTAATAAAGAAAGGAAGTTTGTTTCTAAACATGCAAAATAGATTCTTAATCATCAAAAAGCTTTAAAGACAAGACCTCAGTCTGACGGTGTCTTGCCCAACGCGGCAAACCGCATATGAAATGCTTTATTAAATTTGTGCTTAATTGATGTCCACCAAGTATCAAACAAATAAAAACGAGGTAATCATAAGAGGTTACGTGGTTTAACCAGTGTTTTTTGGAAAATAATGCAAAATATGACCTTGATCTTGGTATTTTTTGTCGTTCAGCAATATCCAACAATGCCAACAATACATATGACCAAGTATCAAAGCATAAAGTAAGGCAATCACATAAAGTTAACTGAGGTTAAGTTACCTAACGAAGGTTAAGTTACCTAACTAAGGTTAAATTACCTAACTAAGGTTAAGTTTGGGGGAAATAATGCAAAATATGACCTTGACCTTGGTATTTTGTGTCGTCCAGTGATGTACACCAATGCCAACAATACATATGACCATGTATCAAAGAGATAAAGCGAGACAATAACATAAAGTTAACTGAGGTTAAGTTACCTAGCCAAGGTTAAGTTTGGGGAAAATGATGCAAATTATGACCTTGACCGTGGTAATTTTTGTCGTTCAGTGATGTCCACCAATACCAACAATACATAATATGACCAAGTATTAAACAAAGAAATTAAAGTTATAAGGAAAAGTTAACTGAGGTTAACTTACGTGTACCTAACCAAACTGATGTTAAGGGTAAATAACACAAAACATGATCTTGACCTTGGTATTTTGTGTCGTCCAGCGATGTCCACCAATGCCAACAATACATTTGACAAAGTATCAAAGACATAAAGTGAGACAATAACATAAAGTTAACTGAGGTTAAGTTACCTAGCCAAGGTTAAGTTTGGGGAAAATAATGCAAAATATGACCATGACCTTGATAACTTTTGGCGTTCAGTGATGTCCACCAAAGCCAACAATACAATCATATGACCAAGTATCAAACAAAAACAAGAGGTCAATGACCTTGAAGCTCTACTGATTGATTTTGATTTCAGTAAGTAGTCGCTACAAACTTGTTTTTTGCCGTGGCGGCTATCTTGAATTTCCGGCCGACCTGGAATTTTGCTAGGATCAATAAGATATCAAGAGCAACATTCCTGTGAAGTTTCATGCAAATCCGTCAAGTAGTTTCAGAGGAGTAGTCGCTACAAGTTTTCATTATATAACTCTATGTAAACAAAGATGGCCGCAGACAGCCATGTTAAACATCGAATCAAAACGATTTTTGACAAGGACCAACATCATGTCATGCTGATCATTTTAGAAAAAGTCCCATATCAATATCACTTATAGTTTTCAAGAAGTAGTCGCTACAAACTTGTATTTTGAAAATCTATTTTTAGCCATGGTGGCCATCTTGAATTTCTGGCCGACCTGAAATTTCGCTAGGATCAATTAGACATCAAGAGCAACATACCTGTGAGGTTTCATGAAAATCCGTCAAGTAGTTTCAGAGAGTAGTCGCTACAAGTTTTCATTATATAACTCTATGTAAACAAAGATGGCCACTGGCAGTCATGTGTAACGTGGAATCAAAATAATGTTCGACTCGGATAACCATCATGTCATGCTGATCATTTTAGAAAAAATCCCATATCAATATCACTTATAGTTTTCAAGAAGTAGTCGCTACAATCTTATTTTTTAAAAATCTATTTTTAGCTGTGACGACCATCTTGAATTTCTGGCCGATCTGAAATTTTGCTAGGATCAATTAGACATTAAGAGCAACATTCCTGTGAATTTTCATGAAAATCCGTCGAATCAAAACGATTTTCTACAAGGACCAACATCATGTCATGCTGATCATTTTAGAAAAAGTCCCATATCAATATCACTTATAGTTTTCAAGAAGTAGTCGCTACAATCTTGTTTTTTAAAAACCTATTTCTAGATTTGGCGGCCATCTTGGATTTCACATCAACATGAATTTTTGCTAGGATCAACTTGACTTCATGGGCAACAATTCTGTAAAGTTTCATGAAAATCCATTCAGTAGTTTCAGAGGAGTAGTCGCTACAAAAAAAGACAGACGGACGACGGACGACGGTCACCGCACCACGGCATAAGCTCTGCTGATCTCTGATCAGTAGAGCTCTGCTGATCTCTGATCAGTAGAGCTAAAAATGAGGCAATCACATACAGTCAACAGAGGTTAACTTACCTAACCAAGGTTAAGTTTTGAGAAAATAACACAAAATATGACCTTGACCTTGGTAATTTTGGCATTACCTGATGTCCCTAGACCCAACAAAGCATCTGTCAAAGTTTCAGAAATATTCGAGCAGCGGTTTTTGAGATACATATAGTTGATTTAAAATGTGGCTGCCGCCGCCGGAAAAATTACTGCTATGTCTCGCTACCCACTTTTTACTGGGCCAGACAAAAATTAATTTTCTAAAAGAGAAATTATATACACTTTCTATTAGTATTTGGCTTTTAAAAATCGTTAAACTATTATTCAAATTATTAATCAAAATGTAACACTACCGTTTGTTTTTGAAGATAAAACGCATAAAATGCTCCATAAGCCGTAAATCAATAGAAACATGTTAAGGTAGAGACGACAAACACATTTTGGAATACAGACGCTGTATTGAGCGTTAAGATAAGATAATTTTTATTTCAAGTCGGCAAGACACACATATCGTAAAAAACATGTATACAAACAAGATGGCGTGTATCTCTCTACTGGCTATATGAAGAATGTGATGGAAAACACGACAACAATATACGTAACTAGGCTTGATGCATATCATTCCTGCCAAGTTTCACTGGAATCCAGCCAAGGGTTCAGGAAAACTAGTTTGGATAAAGTTTGTGTATAAGGGGCCATAACTCCTTAGGGGCCAAAATCATTCAACCGGAATACAGCGATGATTATGCGCAAGTAGGCTTCGCACCGATCATTCCTGCCAAGTTTCGTTGAAATCTGGCCAGTGGTTCAGGAGAACTAGTCTGTACAAAGTTAGTGTATTAAAACTGTTAACAGGCCATAGCTAGCTGACCAGTGGTTGAGGAGAAACAGACAAGACCACAACTCCAACAAAATCATTCAACCAGAACATGACAACAATATGCGCAACTAGGCTTGGTACTGATCATTTCTGCCATGTCATTAAAATCCAGCCAGGAGTTCAGGAAAACTAGTCTTGACAAATCTGTGTATAAGGGGCCATAACTGTGTCGAAAATCATTCAACAAAACCACAGTGATGACATGTGCAACTAGGCTTGGTACTGATCATCCCTGCCAAGTTTCGTTGAAATCCGGCCAGGCTTTCAGGAGAACTATCCTTGACAAAGTTAACATGTTAAAGGGAATGTAGCGACACAGCCAAACTATCTTTATTACTGAGCGTTCTGAACTACTTGAATAAGGGTGAAAGAATTATCAAAATCGGATGATAAACAAAGAAGATATGATCATTTGAAGTTTCTGTTGAAACGGATATGGAAGCGGCCATTTTGAGAGCTATGACATCACGGTTCTAAATGAGGCCTAATAAAAAAAACATGTGAGTTTCCGGTTTCCCGACCGTCCCTACTTTATCACCGCCGACCCTAATTATTTTTAGCGGAAAAAAAAAAAAAAAAAAAAAACAATTAAAAAAAAAAAAAAAACAATTTTTTTTTTATTTTTTAATTCAAATGATAATTTTATTAGCCAGAGTTGTTAAGCATCTAATCTGGATTGCAAAGGTTATCAAAAAGTTGCCTTAGTACAAAAATGGCATAATATATGCGAACAATATATATAAAAAAAATATCTAAAAAAAAAACTTTTTCCTACCTACCTACCCTAACTTTTTGACAGGGTGAAACCAGAAACACACAAGTTTTTTTTTTAGGCCTGACCATATATGGAATATTTATAAATATGAAAATTTACTGATTTATAGGGAAAAAATGACAGCAACTGTAGGAAAATATGTAATACTTAATGGCAATAATGCTTTATATGACCAGTAAAAAAAATCATTCATTTGCAGTGATTTTCTTCGTTTTAAATGAAATTTATCAATATTCCATATATGGTAATATGGAACTATAATGTCATAGTTCTAAAAATGGCGACTCCCATATTCGTTTTAGAACAACCTTTAAATGGTCATATCTTTTTTGTTTATCATCCGATTTTGATAATTCTTTCACCTTTTTGAAAGATTTTCAGAACTCCCAATAACAGAGCTTGTTTGGCTGTGTCGCTACATTCCCTTTAAAACATTTAAAGGTCCATAACTCTGCAACAAGAGGCCCAAGAGGGCCTGTGGACGCTCTACTGGCTCAAGATAAAGTTTATGTATAAGGGGCCATAAGTCTTTCAAAAATCATTCAACCAGAACATGGCGATGACAGGTGCAACTAGCCTTAGTACAGATCATTCTCGCCAAGATTCGCTGAAATCTGGCAAAGAGTTCAGAAGAGACTAACTGAACAAAGATTGTGTATTAAAACATTTAAAACATTTAAAGGGTCACAACTCTGCCAAAAATCATTCTTGTCAAGTTTCGTCTATATCCAGCCAGGGGTTCAGGAGAACTAGCCCGGAAAATAATTGTGGTATAAAAATCCTTTAAAGGGCCACAACTCTGCCAAATATCTGTAAACCGGAACGTGACAATGACATGCACAGCTAGGCTTGGTGCTGATCATCCCTGCAAAGTTTCACTGAAATCTGGCGAGGGGTTCAGGAGAAGTAGATCAGACAAAGTTTGTGTATTAAAACCTTTAAAGGGCCATAATTCTGCCAAAAAAATCATTTAACCGGAATACGCCAATGATTTGCACAACTAGACATGGAATTGATCATCCCTAAAAAGCTTCGCTTAAATCCGGCCAGAGGTTCAGGAGAACTAGTCCGAACTAAGTTTGTGTATTAAAACCTTTAAAGGGCCCTAACTCCGCCAAAAATCATTCAACCGGAACACGACGATGATGTGCACAACTAGATATAGAATCAATCATCCCTAAATAGTTCCGTTTAATCTGGCCAGGGGTTCAGGAGAACTAGTCAGAACAAAGTTTGTGTATTAAAACCTTTAAAGGGCTATAACTCTGAAGCATTCAACTGGAACACAGTGACTTTGTACAACTAGGCTTGGTACTGATCATCCCTGCAAAGTTTCAATGAAATCCAGCCAAATGAAGGCCCTTTCGTCTTAATGAGGCCAAGATATAGCATATTTCAGAAAATCAAGGGCCATGAATCCGATGTAAATGGTCCAATCTGAATGGTTTTTGAACTCGTCCAAGCTTTCATTGATATTAACAATCTCGTAAAGTTTCTTAAAGATCGGATGAAAGATGAAGGCCCTATCATCTTAACGAGGCAAAATATAGGATTTTTTTACTAAATCAAGGGCCATAACTCCACTGTTACTGGTCCGATCTGGTTGGTTTTCGAATTGACCGAGCTTTTATTTATATGAACAATCTCGTAAAGTTTCATAAAGATCGCATGAAAAATGAAGGCCCTATCATCTTAACGAGGCAAAATATAGCATTTTTAACTAAATCTAGGGCCATAACTCCACTGTTACTGGTCCGATCTGGCTGGTCTTCGAATTGTCCGAGCTTTCATTTATATAAACAATCTGGTAAAGTTTGGTAAAGATCGAATAAAATATAAAGGCCCTATCAAATATAGCATTTTTAACTAAATCAAGGGCCATAACTCCGCTGTTAATGGTCCGATATAGCTGGTCGTCGATGTTGTCCGAGCTTTCATTTATATAAACAATCTGGTAAAGTTTTGTAAAGATTGGATGAAAGATAAAGGCCCTATTGTCTTAATGAGGCTAAATATAGCATATTTAACTAAATCAAGAGCAATAACTCCGCTGTTAATGGTCCGATCTAGCTGGTTTTCAAACTTGTCCGAGCTTTCATTGATATTAACAATCTGTGCAAGTTTGGTAAAGATCAAATAATAAATGAAGGTGATAGAGTGTTCACAAGGCTTAATATGGCATTTTTCAGCAAAACAAGGGCCATAACTCCGGTGAAATTATTTCGCTCTTGCCGGTTTTCGAACTTGTCCAAGCTTTCATTGATATAAAGACACTGGCAAAGTTAAGTAAAGGTCCGATTAATATTGAAGGCACTAGAGTGTTCACAAGGCAGAAAATAGCATTTTTTAGGGGAAAAAAGGGCCATAACTCTGGTGTTACAGATCCGATTTAGCTGGTTTTCAAACTTATTTGAGATTTCATTGATATTAACAATCTGTGCAAGTTTGGTAAAGATCAAATAATAAATGAATGTGCTAGAGTGTTCACAAGGCAGAAAATGGAATTTTTCAGAAAAAACAAGGGCCATAAATCTGGTGTTACTGACCCAATTTAGCTGATTTTCGAACTTGTCCAAGCTGTCATTGGTATTAACAATCTGTGCAAGTTTAGTAAAGATCAAATAATAAATGAATGTGCTAGAGTGTTCACAAGGCAGAAAATGGCGTTTTTCAGAAAAAACAAGGGCCATAAATCTGGTGTTACTGACCCAATTTAGCTGATTTTCGAACTTATACAAGCTGTCATTGGTATTAACAATCTGTGCAAGTTTGGTAACGATCAAACAATAAATGAAGGTGTTAGAGCGTTCACAAGGCAGAAAATAGCAATTTTCAGAAAAAACAAGGGCCATAACTCCGGTGTTACTGATCCGATTTGGCTGGTTTTCAAACTTGTCCGAGATTTCATCGATATTAACAATCTGTGCAAGTTTGGTAAAGATCAAATAATAAATGAAGGTGCTAGAGTGTTCACAAGGCTTAATATGGCATTTTTCAGCAAAACAAGGGCCATAACTCTGGTGAAATTTATCCGTTCCGGGTGGTTTTCGAACTTTCATTAATATAAAGACACTGGCAAAGTTTCGTAAAGATTCGATTAATAATGAAGGCCCTAGAGTTTAAACATCATTCCCGCAATTTTTTTTGAAATTCGGCCAGGGTTTCAGGACTGTCCAGACAATAAAGGGCCATAACTCCGCCTAAAATCTTTCAACCAAAATACGGTGACGGCATGCATAACTAAGCTCGGTACTGATCATCCCTACAAAGTTTCATTGAAATCCGGCCAGGGGTTCAGGAGAACTAGTCCAGACAAAATGTGTGTATTAAAACCTTTAAAGGGTCACAACTCTGCCAAAAATCATTCAACGGGAACACACTGATGACATGCACCACTAAGCCCGGTACTAATCATTCCTTTAAAGTTTCATTGAAGTCCGACATGCATAACTAGGCTTGGTACTGATCATCCCTACAAAGTTTCGTTGAAATCCTACCAGAGGTTCAGGAAAAATAGTCCGGACATTAAAACTCTAAAGGGCCATAACTCCGCCAAAAATCATTCATGATGAGATGCGGGCCATAACTCCGCCAAAAATCATTCATGATGAGATGCTTAACTAGATTTGGTACAGATCATCCCTGGAAAGTTTCATTAAAATTCTGCAAAATGAAGGCCCTATCTTCTTAATGAGGCACAATACAGCATTTTTAACTAAATCAAGGGCCGTAACTCTGGTGTTACTAATCCGATTTGGCAGTTTTTAAAACTTGCCTGAGTTTTCATTGATATTAACAATCTGGTAAAGTTTGGTAAGATCGGATAAAAACTGAAGGCCCTATCATCTTAGGTAACGAGGCAAGCGTTTTCAACTAAATCAAAGGCCTCAACTCCGATGTTACCGGTTTACGAATAATCCAAGCTTTTATTGGTATCAACAATCTGGTAAAGTTTGTAAACGATCCGACGAAATATGAAGGCCCTATCGCGTTAACAAGGCCAAATTATAGCATATTTCAGAAAATTAAGGGCCACAACTCTGGTGTAAATAGTCCGATCTGGTTTGGTTTATGACCTTGTCCAAGATTTCATTGCTATTCACAATCTGTGCAAGTTTGGTAAAAATCAAATAATAAATGATGGTGCTAGTGTTCACTCGTAAGGCAGAATATGACTTTCACTGATATAAATAATCTGTGTGAGTGTGTTATAAATAAAATAATATATGAAGGTGCTAGAATGTTCACAAGGCAGAAAATGGAATTTTTTAGCAAAAACAAGGACCATAACTCCAGCTTAAATGGTTCGCTCTGGCGTGTTTTCAAACTATGAGTATGAAGGTGCTAGAGTGTTCACAAGGCAGAATATGGCTTTTTTCAGAATAACAAGGGCAATAACTCTGCTGTTACTAATTCAATTTGGGTGGTTTTTTAGCTTGTTTGAGCTTTTATTGATATAAACAATCTACGTAAGTTTTATAAAGATCAAATAATAAATGAAGGTCCTAGAATGTTCACAAGGCAGAAAATGGCATGAAAATAAGCAAAAACAAGGGCAATAACTGCGGTGTAGTTGGTAAGATCTGGCTGGTTTTCGAACTCATCCGAGCTTTCATTGATATAAATACACTGGCAATGTTTCGTAAATATCAAATACAAAATGAAGGTGCTAGAGTGTAAACATGGCTTAATATGGCATTTTTCAGCAAAACAAGGGCCATAACTCTGGTGTTACAGATCCGATCTGGTTGGTTTTCGAACTCATATGACCTTCCATTGATATAAATACAGTGGCAAAGTTTTGTAAAGATCAAATATAAAATGAAGGTGCTAGAGTGTAAACAAGCATACATTTTTCAGCAAAACAAGAGCCATAACTCTGGCACTGATTTTCAAAATCATCCGAGCCTTCATTGATATAAAGACACTGGCAAAGTTTCGTAAATATCCAATTAATAATGAAGTTCCTATCGCGTAAACAAGACAAAAGTTAACGGACGGATGGACGACGGAAAAATTGCCGTCGCATAAGCTCTACTGGCCAGACGGTAGGTCCTAGAGCTAAAATCATGATACAAACCAGGCCCTAACAGGTTGTTTTTTTACTATATAACTGACGCCTGATACCGGCGTCTTCCCCTATCTGGGGAACCTACATTTTTCCCCTATTTAAGGTTAAAAATTCCCCTCTACAGAAAGTTCCCCTTTAATTTAAAGACTAATAAATCATGGACGAAAAAAACGATAAATCGCCTTCGACGCTTTGCAACTGTTTATCGTAGAACACTTTACGATTTACCTTTACGACAATGACTAATTCATAATTTTCCATTGCAGAGTCTGAGAGATGTTGATTTTTTTTTCTTATTTCCAGTAGGTGATAAAATTTGTATTACTCGGTTTTTATCCTTAGGTTCTATAGTAAAATAAAAATCTTTGGCCGAGTAAAAAGGCAATAATTTTCAATATTTTGATTTTGAAAGATACATATATTGAATAAATTTGCATGAATGTACATGAAATATGCAGGTTTTTAAAAAAAAAACACTGTAGATACCTTAATTTTAACAGTAAACTTGGTTGAACATCAAGGATAAAGACCGAGTTTATCACCTACCAGAATGTATTAGGTATGTCTTATTTCTGGTCACTGATTGGTCAGTTATTTTGATGATGCTCTATCAAAATTATGAATAACAAGGGAAGTAACTGTTGTGGTTTCCGGTATATTTTGTGAAATTTTATCAGCGATGTCGCACAACTGGCAAAATTACCGCAAGAAAATGCACGCTATTTTTCCCCTAGATCGAAAAAATCGCGCATTTTTTCCCCTCTGAAAGGGCCTGGGCGCCTTCCCCTATTTGTAAAACAAAAACCTGCCTAATAATAAAATCTCCCAGAACTGGAAAAAAAAAGAAGAGTTTTTTGCATTTGGGAAGAGGTCGAAAATTCGGCACCACTTAAATATGTCAAAAAGCCCTGTGCAAAGACGCAATTCTGAAGGGGAAAAAAGTGGGTGTGTTTGTAGTCTGTAGACACTGGACAGCGAATTACTGTACGAACCTCATCACAAATACTCTGAATTTCCGCAGTTGCGTCTTTCTCTGCCCCTGCACCTCCGCACATCATGTTGGCTGTTTAAATTTGGTGTTAAACTACTTAGAGAAAATGTTAAATATCCTGTTTCAGTCCGGCTAAAAGTGTTCGCTTTCGTTTCCTGATCTGACTCAGAGTCATGCAAGTTTTATTTTGTTGATCAATTTCAACTCATTCAGACGCTTGCAGATATTCGGAATATAAACAAGTCGTCCAAAGACTATAACCACTGATTTTGCATAATTTGCGTAATTTTCATTCTCGCCAACAGACAAGATATTTTCAATACGTTAATTTGAAGCGTTTGTTCAATAATTGCATGTTGACATTGATTTGTTTAGTAAAATACAGTACAATTTCTTTCTTTTTTCATCTGTGTCACAAAAAGCGCTTTGTAAACGGTGCACAGGTAAAAAAACAACTACCAAGCTAATTTATCCTGAATAAAGACTGGATAGTCTGGTTCAATTGTGATACAAAACGATAAAGTCATTAACAGTATATATTGAACATTGATATAGCTTATACTTATTTCTCAGCAAGTTGCTCTGATTTGTGTGATTTAAATGTTGCTGAAAGGTTTGTGTCGTGTTGGCCTTTGCATACAAAACTTTCCGAAGAATACAATTTTATTGGGTAATTATAAGTTTGGTAAAGGCTCATTTCCCACTCATATCAATAA
The DNA here is from genome assembly GCA_037043455.1 of Cyrtodaria siliqua. Classification (NCBI taxonomy): domain Eukaryota; kingdom Metazoa; phylum Mollusca; class Bivalvia; order Adapedonta; family Hiatellidae; genus Cyrtodaria; species Cyrtodaria siliqua. Next base: position 117,824 of record JAWPHD010006766.1, read on the forward strand.
TTTTCTCTATACTAGGCCTAGTAGTCATTTGTCAAAAATGGATGAGTTGAAGAAAATAGCATGTGCTGTCATTGACAATTACAGTGTTAAATTTAATGAATTGAGCCAAACAATCTGGAATAAACCGGAACTAGCTTTTCAAGAACACCAAGCTCATGCAGAACTTACACAGTTTCTACAAGATTTAGGTTTTCAGGTAGAGAAGTCATTTAAGCTAGACACTGCCTTCAGAGCGACTTATTCGCAAAGTGATAATGACAGTGGACCAAACATTGCCTTTCTTTGTGAATATGATGCTCTGCCGGGTATTGGGCATGCTTGCGGACACAACCTTATAGCAGAGGTAGGCGTGGCTGCAGCACTAGGGGTGAAAGTGGCCATGTTATCGAATGGTGAAAAACACAATTTTGGAAAGGTAAATTTAAAAACATCACATTAATTTACCATGTTTATACTTACTCCCTGGTTTACATAGGCCAAATCAAATTAAATGTGTGGTTCCAATTACATACTCGAAATAAAAATAGCACAATAACTTTTAGCACAAAATAATTGCGTTGACAAACATAACACACCAACCATCATTGAATATTTACTGATCAAAAAAAAAAGATTGTTTCACGGAATTTAATAGCAGTACAAAATTGTACCGCTTTGTGGGGTTGAGCCCACACTAAAATTACACTCACAGAATGTCGCAATAGTCGACTTCGCTATCAACTGAGCTAAGCGGGACAGACGTACTGAGACATAGTGACTGACAATAATAGTATAATTTAGAAAATATAATGTTGTAATAAACTCGGTAGAATCAGGGAGTAAGTATACAGGGAGAAGAAACGGGTTCATTAACGCTCTAGTTTATCGATTTATGTTGTCGCGCTAGGACGCCGCCATTTACTATTTTATCGATACAGGTAAATCGATCGTAAGCGCGTTACATTTGAAAAGTTAAAATTTCAGCCAACATCTCAAATTAGGCAGTTTTTACAGCCTCCTTTTTACGGCTTTCTGTTATAATCAACATCACGAAATTACGTTCTTGACAAAGATAAATATGTATACTATTCACTTTTTGTTATTATTAATGCCTAATGTAACCCATACTTTGTATCTCATTTGCAATAGCTCCACACCATTTTTAATTTGAAAAATTAAGAATTTCAGCTGATATCTCAAAAGGCACATTTCCATCACCTCTTTTTAGGCTTTGTCTTATAATCACCATGAAATTATCTTCTTGACAAATATAAATATGTTTACTATTCACTTTTTGTTATTATTAATGCCTAAATAACCCGTAGTCTCGTATCTCGTTTGCAATAGCTATACACTGTCACCATTTTTTATCTGGCGCAGAGAGGCGCCATCTTTGTTACACGGAACCACCTGGTAAAATGTGCCTTTATACATGCAAACAAATACACGCTGACACAATGTGAATAAATAATACTTATGTTTACATTTCGCACCTTTATTGAGTTTATAAGTGTAATAATTTATAAGAATTTGCTGTTTTTCACACACGCGCGAAACAACCGGACGTAGTCATTTTCACGCAGTAGTGAAACACGCGCGACAACGTAAAACGGCAAAACGATCTGTTTCTTCTCCCTGTATACTTACTACCTGGTAGAATATATATTTTTCAGATATTGTTCCGAATGTTTTCAAAACACATGACTGCACATGTAAAAAATGCCATTTAGTGCATTCCTTTGAAATTATCATGCAATCCACGGCAATAACACACAAAAACTGTACTTTTTTCGGATATAGATTCATATGTTTTGTGTGGATTCTCGTTTGTTCAGTTCACTCGAACATCATCAGAAGTGCATATGGAACGCGCGATTTCATTGGTTGAATTTGGTTGAACTTCTCATGAATATTGATTAGATGAATGGAGGTCACGTCAGATCGACCATCTGACATGACCTCCAAGGCAGTGTTGTCAGATCTTATAGCGGAGAATATCAAAGCGTAATTAGGACGTGATTTTAATGAGATTGGGAAAGTATTTTATTTTCTAAAAATATTTTATTTTGTCTTTTTGTTTTTACTCGATACCTTTATAACCTAATAAACTATCTTAAATATATATTTGTTGATATGGTCAGATACAGAACAGATAGAAAAAAATAATTTGAAACAAAAAGAAGAAGAAAAAACAACATATATGTATATTATTTTTTGGCATAAAATGTTCAGGGTCGGCCCCGAAACACGGGGTTGGTCGGGAAATAGGAACCACACTTTATTTGACCTTATAAATAAAGACTTGCAGGTTCTATATACCTGCACCATAAGTCAACCATTAATTTTGGCTCTGCAAGCTACCCATGTAAAAAAAAAAAAATTGTTATACATAAATGCTGTTTTTATGGTACACCACGTCATAATAGTACATTAGTTTACAGGAGTTTTCACTATATGGTATATAGAAATGCAAAGTGACAAAAACTCTAAAATATTGGTATTAGAAATTTTATGTTGCTACATTAACCCTCCTTGCTCCATTATTTGTTTTCAGCAATGGGGAGATACTCCGACTCTCGTAACATATTAACATCTTCGTTTCAGTTAACAGTGATAGGTTGTCCTGCAGAGGAAGGTCTGTGTGGGAAAGCAGATCTCATCCGACTGGGGGCTTTTGAAGGCGTGGATGTCGCCATGATGGCTCACCCATCACAGACAACACTGTCCAGACCAAAATATGTGTCAATGACGCCGTACGTATTAAAGTATTTTATATATTGTGTAACACTGTGGGTTAAGTCATAAATTGCCTTGCTTTGCTTAAATTTAAATAAATAAATGTATGTTTTTCCGCAAAAGAAAAAAGTACATACCGCGGTAATGGTATTTAACTGGTGTTGCTTCTCCGTGGCCGAGTGGTTAACGATGTGCATTGTAAATCTTCTCACCTCTAACTGCTGCGGGTTTGAATCCCACTGGGAGCTCTATTTGTAAGTGAAGAAGTGTCGATTCTTACGGATGGCGGAAGGTGTTCAGTACTGGTTCTGCCCAGGAAAAGTGGTTGGTCTGCCTCCATCACAAAAAAATAAATAAAATCGACCATCATTTATAACCTGATATGTGTTGAAAATGACGTAAAACACCATACAAACAAATAGTTTTTATTTACACAAACTAACTGACTCCATGTTTTAGGTTGTCAATCAAGTACCACGGTAAAGCTGCCCATGCTTCCTCCTATCCGTGGGAAGGTTTGAATGCCCTAGATGCTGCGGTCATGTGCTACAACAACATCTCGTGTCTCAGGCAACAGATGAAGCCAAACTGGAGAGTTCATGGTAAAGTCACAGATAGCACCGGGTTTTTTTTGGAACCCACATCTGGTCACTCGCATTTGTTAAAAAAAAAATATCAGTGTATCTCTGTAGAAATGCTAGATGATAATATAAATGGTTTTCATCAAATGAAATGGGTTTAATGTCCGAATTACACATCCAATATTTTAATAGTGATATCATATACCGGGTAAGGAACGTTATATTGGACAACATCGTCAGAGGGAGACGAGATAAAGGATAAACTTTCACATCAAACATGCTTCCGTCAGAGAGCCCAGGGCAGGTTAGAGGTCTGTAGCTCTTAAACCAAGGCCAGTAATATAAAGAAATATGAGAGACTACATTTCAAACATTTTAATAGTTCTATTGGAGGGTAAAATAAAATAAAAATAAGAATTTATTGCATTTAATGCGCTTCATGAAAATTGCCAGTTACTACTAGCATTTAAAACCACATAAAACATGTGAATCAGTTAAATAAACTGTTATTTCTGCTGTATTTAAAGGGACACTGTCCGTAAGTAAACATATATTGAGCATAACGAAATAACTGTCTGATTTTTATTCAGTGAAATGTATACATGAAGACATGAGCAAAGACCCAAATAAGTGTGTATTAATATATTCGCGAGTTTGCAAAAAAATAATTGTAAACAATGTGGGTCCCATAATATTTACATTTTCTGCTGATCATAGCGCATTAGGTTTCTATATAGTATGTATTGCGCAATGGCCCGCTTAGTTGACTATTGTGCTCTCCCTATTATTACCCGCAAGTGTAATTTTAGTTTGGGCTGTGAGTTCAAACTCACAAAGAGGTACTTCTTTTTTGTACTGCTATTGAATTCCGTCAGTCTTGTTTTTATTTAGTAACTTTTCAATAATGGTGTTAAATGTTTGTCAACGTAATTTTTTTCGTGTTTTATAAGCTAAAAGTTACGGACATTGCGCCTTTTAAGTTTTGAATAGGAAATGTGAAACGTCCAAGTATGCCTTATTATTCTCCTGTAATATTTAGGTGTGATCAAGAATGGTGGTGCCCAGCCTAACATCATACCAGAAGAGACGGAGCTGGAATACTACCTGAGGACCCCCACTGATGCAGAGATGCTTGTCCTCAAAGATAAGGTGTCTGGTTGTGTACAGGGTGCTGCAATGGCAACGGGTTGCACTGTAAGTCTCATCTGATTGAAATGAAACATGGTATACAGCACTGACACACGTGGACGAGCTTTCTGGTCGGATCATTATTTTATTTTTCTAGTCAGATTATTGGTTCTCTTCAGTTTATTTAAATTATTTAATGTGGGTACATCAGGCTTTGCGCCTAAATTTTTTTTAAACAATGACTAATAAATTTAAATGTGAAATGGTTCATTGAAATAGATGGAACCTTTACAGTTTCCTATAAAACACTGAAATGTAATTAAAACTTACCACAAATCTTGTCAGGCCTTAGAGAAATCCTCAAGTTATAAATAGCTGTCACCACGATGATATCTTCACATGATGTCGCTGTGGGGGGTTTTTACCGCCAAGTTTAAAATACAGTAGCTATACCTGGCACGTAACCATAGTTAGGTATACCTTTTTCAGGTATTTTATTTTATATGTTCAGCATAATTTATTTTGGTAGTTTATAGCTCAGTTAGTTTATTTTACAATTTAATACAAAAGAAATGTATTTGAACAATTCCAAAAAATCAAAACAAAAACAAATCCTGATGGACTTCCTTAAATTGTGAATTCAACCTTGTGCAGCTTTTTCTTCATCCTCATGTATGTATCTATTCAGTAAAAATTAATGAAAAGGGGTTTTACGTCCTGTTAACAGAACGAGAAACAGGGTGCCTGAGGTAAAATCTTATCTCGGCAATTACTTTCCTATCCCATCAGGTGCACCTCTTTTGATGACGTCAGCACCGCTTTTGATGACGTCATGGTATATTTGATGACTTTTGAACGGAAAGAAATGGGAAAAAAAGTAGTTTGAATGATTTTAAACGATCAACATCATAAATAGAATATCATGTTAGTGCCTGATCTCATCCAGTTTATCAGGTTAGGCACGAATAAAATGAACCCTCGGCACAGCCTCGGGCTTCATTTTTTTCTCAGCCTCACCTGATAAACTGGATGAGATCAGGCACTAACATGATATTCTCTATATATAAGGTTATATTGCGACAGCAACCTAGGAGGAGAGATGAGTTGAAGGATGAAGTTAACCATAACAGGTAAACAAATCATTCTGTCCATATTTGTGGTCTGATGATAGAATGCCTCCGTAAAATCATGGCATGAAATCATATTCTGTAGTCCCTTTTTTGATCTTTGGCACACCGTTTACCATAAAAGTCTTAGGCAGAGAACCTTGATAACTCTGTTCATAATTTTGATAGAGCATCATCAAAAATAACCTGACCAATCAGTGACCAGAAATAAGGGATACCAATACATTCTGGTAGGTGATAAACTCGGTCTTTATCCTTGATGTTCAACCACGTTTACTGTTAAAATTAAGATATCTACAGTGTGATTATTTTAAAATTCTGCATGTTTCATGCACATTCATGCAAATTGATTCAATATATCTATCTTTTAAAATCAAAATATCGAAAATCTTCGTCTTTTTACTCTGCCATATTTTTATTTTACTATAGAACCCAAGGATAAAAACCGAGTAACACAAATTTTATCACCTACTGAAAGTAAAATAAAATCTCAATGTCTCTGCAATGGAAAATTATGAATACTGTCTTCAAGTATCATGTGTTACATTTACCTTCAGGTTGACTCCAAGTTTGGCCAAAAGTCATACTCCAATCTTCTATCTAACAATACGCTAGCCAACTTGTTTGAGCAGAACGCCAGTTCCATTGGTGTTGAATTTGAAACAAATGAAGAGAAGAAACAGAAATTTGGTGGATCTACGGACATGGGCAATGTATCTCACATTGTTCCTGGTATACATCCAAAATTCTATATTGGAACCACGGTTAGCAATCACTCGAAGGAGTTTACTGTGGTGGCAGGCGATAGTAAAGCTCAAGGATACACACTTAATATCGCCAAAGGTCTGGCCATGACGGCATTAGATGTCTACAATAGTGAAGAACTGCTTGCACAAGTTAAATCTGACTTCAGAAAGGATATAGAGATGGAAAATTAACAGTCAGTTGTTTGGTGGTCAGTGAATTCAGGGTTCCCCTGGGTCCTTGAAATCTTTGAAAGTACTTGCATTTGAAAAAAAAAATCAAGGCCTGGTAAGTGCTTGAAAATCTGATAAGGTACTAGAAAGTCTTTAAATTCTGGATTTTTCTGTTCATCCCAAAAAATGGCTATTGGCTGTGCGTTTCTAGAATATTTGTTGCTGTTTTGGGCATTACATTGCGCAAATATTAGTCCTTGAATTTTGGAAAAAAGGTCCTTGAAAGTCCTTGAAATATCCTTGAATTTGGCCTTCCAATAAGGGTGGGAACCCTGTGGATTGTGATGGGAATGATATATTTTAATAATAATGAGTGCCTTTTGATAAACCTGCTGTGAAATATAAAATGCATTAATCTTTAAGTTCAACATTATTTAGTAATATAAACAAACTATTGTTCGGAGTGCTTGTTTCAGCCAAAAGTTTTGGAGAATTTTCAGGCAAAATTCAGTAGTATCAGTACCTAAGTAAGTTGTTGATCAATGAAACAGATGTTTTCAGTGATGTATAAAAATACCTTACTTTTCAAAATCAGTTGAGAAAAGAAATTTCACGTGCTAAAGTTACTTTTCATAGGGCATTTTCAGTGCCAAAATTCTGCTGCATCCAAAAAAATATAGATTTTTTTTTATCCAAAAACCATTTTGGCTGTAAAATATTTATTTCTCATCCGATTTTCAAAACAAAGGTACCGGGTAGTTTTAATTACCACTGAAAACGCAAATTTGTACCATATGTAGTTTGAATATGCATTATTAACATTGTTTAAGCTAGTGCTGAAAAACCATTGGCTGAAACAAGCGCCCCGAACAATAATGTTTATCTTACGCCTGAACATGTTAAAGTATCAAGGTGTTCGAAACATTGATTTTTTTCCATTTATTCTCCCCGTCCAATGATGTACAAAAGGTCGAGGAGGACCATCCCCTCATACACCTTACAACATTAACATTATGTTGTTGTTTTTTTACAATTTTTTGGTGCCATCTCGCTCATATCGCTAGAACAGTGGCAGAAAACCAATAATGTGGCTCCAGCTTAAATGGAGTATCTACAATAGAACTTGCAGCAACTCTGCATTTCAGGGTGAGAAGGTTCTAGGCCCGTTCTCCATATTTTATCTCGATGTACATGGAGAATGAGCCTGGATGGGGTGGGTGAAAATATTTTTTTAAATACAAGAATATGTGGAGTTGGGGTAGGAGTTTGAGGATATGTCTCTGCCATTAGTATCTGGCATTATATTAAGCAAAAATCAATTACACATCTGGGTCGTATTATTTCCTAATTTAGACAACTCCTAAAACTTTTCCCATTGTATTTAAAAAATATTTTAGTTTGAAATGGTTGTAGTTCGAAACGTTGATTTTATCTTTAATAAACAGAAGATATTTATATATTTATCAATATATAAATATGTGTTACAGATGATTTTACAAATATATATATTTATATAATATATAATAATAATAATAATAACAATAAAATATTATTATATAAACCCCATATATACATATTCATTTAAAAATAATATATAGATCTACATGTATATATTATTTTATTTACTGTGCATAAAAAATGTGTGTTTTTAAAAATACAATGGAAAAGCAATAAAAATACACAATTATTTATGTCAAACAAATGTTTCAACATCTGTGTGTAATAGGTACACAAAGTACCATTTAGAAATAATGCATGTCAAAATGTCATAACACAATTTTATATTTTCGATATAAATCCACTTTGTGTGTTGCGTGTTTACCAAATTACAATTTCTCCCAAATGCATGTCTATGATAGGGCACATTATTCCAGTCAAGTCTTGAATCATTCTGCCTGAAAGATCAGTAAGTTGTTAAAACATAACCAGTAGCTGCTTGTATAAACATAACCAGTAGCTGCTTGTATAAACATAACCAGTGGCTGCTTGTATTTTAAATAAGAAAATATCTGTTCTAGCAGACAAATAGGAGAATATTTATAGAATATACCCTGCAGTATATTCAGCAGCTTAGACTATCTACACTGTAATAGTCTGGTGTAGTAGGACTAAGTTGGGGGTAGGTTTATAAGCGCGTTACTACTGTCTCGCCGTAGAGCTAGCTTTTATGGCAATATCAGTAGAGCGTCCGTTTCACTTGCAAGGGGTCCCGAGTTCAAACCTGCTGAGAGCCTAAATATTTATGTGTAATTTTTCTGGTCCGATTACACTGGACATACATTTAATACAAATGAAAACTTTAATCCATTCAAAAACCCAGCGAAGTTGGATTAATAACAATTTTCGAAATAATGAAGGGAAACAACTCCTTAATTCATGTTGATATCCAGTGTAATAAATATAGTAAAAGTTACTTCCCTTGGTTGAAATCTACCTCCCTTGGTTGAAATCTTTTTTTGCGCGCGAGCTTATGGTAATCTGGCCCGCCCATGGTCACAGTTTTACATTGAGTTTAATAAGAAAATCAAAAAAAAAATCATCGTCTCTCAACTCTAACAAGTTTGTTTAAATGGTGACCCTGGGATTGTTTATTGTTGTTGTTATTATTGTTGTGATCAACAATATCAATTAATAAATGAAATATTGAATGTGTATATCCAGTCCAGCCATGAGTACAGAAATAAATGTGTGCATCAAAGGAAAAAAATATACAAAACAATCCTCTGATGCTTTACAGATAATACTTGGTTATTTTGCATCAGATTGGCCGAATGCGTCACCGGGGAAACTCAACCGGCCCGAACACTAATGATTGACAGATTGAGAGCTCTTTCTTGATTCAGTGGGTGTTGGTGCAAGGCCGTTCTTAGTTGATAGAGTGATTTGTCTAGATTACTACACCAATATATTAAAGTCAAGTGACCTTGACACCGTTTCAGTTGCAATCGTTGGGAGGCGACGATAGACACGCGCTGCAGCTTTGGCTGCTCGCGCGGTGGTAAAGTGTTATGAGAGCCATATAAGCTAGTTGAGTGTCTACAGGCCCTATTGGGTCTCTTGTTTTACCATAATTTTATATTAATCTGTTTATGTTTATTGATGTCACTATCCGACATGACTTGTATTTTGCCTTTATAACGGTTAATCAAAACAACGATATAGATATTTCGTTTGTTTTTAAATGTGTTGGTGTGCCTTAAAACCCCAATTCAGTTTAATTCAGTTGTTTTTAGCTCGACTATTCGAAGAATAAGAGAGCTTATGTAATCACCCCGGGGTCGGCGTCGGCGTTGGCGTCGGCGTCCCACATCAAGGTTTGCGTGTAAGCTGTGTTTACAAGTCTATATCTCTTACATTTCTTATCCTATCACAACCAAATTTGGCCATGGGCTTCCTTATAGCATTATCTTAAGGGCTGCATAAGCAATTTTGGTTCCTGTAATCCATGGGCTCCCATGGAACCCAAATTATGATAGCCCATAACATGTGTCCCATTTCACATCAAATTTTGCGTGTAAGCTGTGTTTACAAGTCTATATCTCTTAAAATTCTTACCCTAGCATTGTGCTATTTGGCCATTAGCTTCCTTATAGCATTGTCTTAAGGGCTGCTTAAGTTTGGTTCCTGGAACCCAAATTCTGATAGCCCTTAAAATGTGTCTGTTTCACATCAAATTGTGCGTGTAAGCTGTGTTTACAGGTCTATATCTCTTGCATTTCTTGTCCTAGCTGAACTAAATTTTGGAATTGATTTCCTTATAGTATGTTGTAAAGGGTTGGGTAATACATTTTGTCTTCTGCAATTTCTGGGCTCCCATGGAACCCAAATAGTAATGGCCCATAACATGTGCAATAAAGGCAGATCTAGGTTTGCATGTAAGCATGTATATATCTATAAATTTGGTTTGGGATTTCTTATACCATTATGCATCTTATTCATACTTCACTCATATGGGGGCATGGGCTCCCTCCTCCCCTCCCACAGGCCCCACTCCCCCCACCTCTCCACATTTTTTTTTTTTTACGTATTTCTGTGTTGTTCTGGTAGATTCTTACACATAAATGTTGCCCCCTCCCCCCCTCCACCCCCAACCCCGCCTTCTCCCCCCCCCCCCCTCGCCCCCCCCCCCCCACTTGAAACTCTATAATTTTTTTTACACATTTCTGTGTTGTTTTAGTCAATTCTTACACATATATGTTGCTCCCCTACCCCCCACACCACTCGCACGCCCCACCCCGCCACGCCCCACCCCCAAACTTGATTTTTTTTTTTTACAAATTTCTGTGTTGCTTTTGTCAATTCTTACACATATATGTTGCCCCCCTCCCCAACCCTCCCCCACCCCCACAGTCCCACCCACCGCCTCTAACCACCCCCCACACCCACCAACTTGAATTTTTTTTATTTATTTTTTACAAATTTCTGTGTTGCTTTTGTCAATTCTTACACATGTTGGCCCGCCCCTGCCCCCTACCACCCCCCACCCCCCCCCACCCCCACCAAACACCCCCTCGCCCCCCACTTTAAACTCATATTTTTTTCTTCATATATTTGTGTTGCTTTTGTCAATTCTTACACATATATGTTGCAGCTCTCTCCCCCCCCCACCCCCCCCCCCCCCCCCCCCCCCCCCTCCTATGTTGCCCCACCTCCCCTCCCCACCCCACCCCCACGCTCGAAATGGAATATTTTTATTTAATGTTTATTGTTTTTTTACATATATCTTTTGTTTTGGTAAATTCTTACACATAGCTTCTTACACATATGTGTTGCCCCCTCCACCTCCACACCCCCCCCCCCCCCCCACCCCCCCCCCCCCCACCCTCGAAACTCCAATTTTTTTATTTTATTTTTTTAAATATAATGTTGTTTTGGTCAATTCTTACACATATATGTTGCTCTCCCCAACCCCGCCTCTCCCCCATCCCCACTCAAAACTCGATTTTTTTTTGATTTTTTTTTACATATTTTTGTGTTGTTTTGGTGAATTATTACATAGCTTCTTACACATATATATTGCCCTAACCACCATTACTACCCCCACCACCCACCCCACCTTCCCCACCCCCACCCCCATCCCCACTCATAACTTGATTTTTTTTTTATATATTTATATATTATGTATAGTTTTGATCAGTTCTTACACATAGCTATATTGCGCCCTCAACCCCACCCCACATTGTTTTAGCCTTATTTTCTGGTGGTATATACTAGCTATATAATTTATTATTCTCTGAAAAATCGAATAGTCGAGCTGCGCTGTTCTCCGACAGCTCTTGTTAAATATATATTTTGTTGCATAAACAGTCCATTGTCACGCTTAGATATATTATGTTGTTATTTTATTTCAGATGAATTTTATTTATATCAGGAAATAAATCTGTACCCCTTTTATACCCTTTCGCCTCCTTTTATAGACTTGACATGGTGTGCAAACTTTATTGTCAGTAGCTATGACCTTTTAACACCCGAAAGTCTGGGGAGCTGATAGTCACCTCAGCGGCGGTCAGCGGCAGCGTTGTCTCTGTAGACAGCAGGCTAACGTTTTTATAACTATATACCACTCTTCAGCCCTTTCATCTATAACTTTCATGGTTTGGTATGTAATCTCTAATGCTTATCTATGGGAAGGTATTTCCGGTGAACACCCTCCCACCGTGTCAGTTTGATCTTGGGCCAAAGTCAAGATCATACTTAGAAAATGTTTAACCTTTCGGTTAACGCTTCAACTATTTGAGTTATGGCTTTCATATTTGGTATTTAGCTTATCTAAAAGAAGGCCTTTCCAGTAAAGACCCTCCCACCTGTCAGTTTAACCTTTGCCAAGGTCAAGGTCATACTTAAAAAGCTTTAACCTTTAGTTAACTCTTCAATCCTTTGAGGTATGGCTTTCATATTTGGTATGTAGCTTATCTATTGGGAGTCCCTTTCCAATGATCACCCTCCCACCTGTCAGTTTGACTTTGGGCCAAGGTCATACTTAGAAAAACCTTAACAGTTTGGTTACTTTTAACTATTCACCCTTTCATGTATGGTTTTAATTTTTGGTATAAAGCTTATTTATAGGAGTGTCTTTGCAATGCACACCCTCCAGCCTGTCAGTTTGACCATGGGCCAATGTCAAGGTCATACTTAGACAATAAGTTGGCCAAGACCAAGGACATACTTAGAAAAAACTTTAACGTTGTGGTTAATTCTTCAACCCTTTGCGGTATGGCTTTCATATTGAGTATGTAGCTTATCTAGGCGGAGGTCTTTCAACCTTCAGTTTGACCTTGGACCAAGGTCAAAGTCATACTTAGAAAAACCTCAACCTTTTTGTAATCTCTTCAATCCTTTGAGTTATGACTTTCATATTTGGCATGTAGCTTATCTAGGGGGAGGTCTTTCAAATCAACATCCTCCCACCTGTCAGTTTGAACTTGGTCCCAGGTCAAGGTCAGTACTTAGACAAAACGTTTAACCTTCTTGTTAACTCTTCAAGCATTTGAGGTATGGCTTTCATATTTCGTGGTGCAGCTTAATTAGATGGAGGTCTTTCGAATCAACACCCTCCCAGCCGTTAGTTGACCTTGGGCTATAGTCAAAAGTCATAATCCGTAAACCCTTAACATTTTGGTATATGTCTTCATCCTTTGAAGTATAGCTTTCATATTTGGTATATAGCGTACCTAGATGGAGTTCTTTCCAATCAACATCCTACACCTGTCAGTTTGACCTTGGGTCAAGTTCATACTTAGAAAAACTTTAACCTTTTGATTAGTGTGACTTTCTTTTTTGGTGTGTAGCTTATTTAGGGGAGAGTCGTTCAAAATCAACACCCTCCACTAGACGGGAGGAGAAACCCAAATTGTTTTTTCTGTCAAGTAGTAAAAAGATCAAGGTCACCATGCCCTGATTCTCTACCCCATTTATCTTTGCCCTAGTTTTCGACATTGCCCCCATAGAAGTCGAGCTCTGTTGTCTTGTGACAGCTCTTGTTTTCTGTGATTTGAAACCATAACACAACCATAACACCTACACTCATGAACCTTCATAGATAAATTGCCCTAGGTGGGAGGAGGATACCTATTAAGTCAAAGATCAAGGTTGACCCTCATACCAAAAAATATTTTAACATAATAACCCAACGAGATTGATTGGTATAAGCCATAGGCTCTGTAAATACATAGGAACATAATAACCTTAAGGAAAACGGGCGTATATTGCCCCGTTAGCGCGGCGTTCTTGTTTGTTTTGATTTTTCCCGACTGAAGCTGCAATAACCTTCCTGCCCTTACCCTCTCCATTCTCTACCCCCATTTCTCTTTGCCGCAGTTTTTCGACTTTGCCCCACAGAAGGCGAGCTCGGTGGTCTTTTGATGGCTCATGTTTTCTGTGAAATAAAGGTTATATCCGGTTTTCCATACAAATCGTACTTTATAACACATTCAAAAACCAGCACATATTAGACTGTAACACAGTCGATTTTTAGTGGTGGAGGCTGACCACCCACTTCATCCAGGGTAGAACAGTACTACATCCCTCCCGCAATCCGTACGAAGCGACACTTTCTAAATGTGGAGCTCCCAGTGGGATTCGAACCCGATGTGGCGAGAAGCGAAACAGTTTCAAACCGGCAGCATATTTACCCTCTCGACCACGAATTCTCTATTACTTTTAATCAAAGAAAAACAACGTATATTTAATTATTATTAATTAGTATTTCCTATAGTGAAACGCCTAGAAATCTAACGATTTGCGTACGGGTCCTCTACCAAGTTTGATCAAATGATGACCATTTAGTCCAAGGGTCACAGTTTTACATGTTTTTATATGGCGACAAAATGTTTTGTTTTTTCTAATATTTAGCGTGCAGCATAAGCTTTTGGTCCTTTGCCAAGTTTGCTTAAATAGTGACACTGGGTTCAAATTTTAAATAGAGTTATAAAGGAAAATCATTTAACAAATCTTCTTAAACTACAAGAACTGCTATATATCTAATATTCTGCATGTTGGCCTAAGCGTAGGCTTCTTAACGAGTTTCTTCACATGGTGACCCTGGGTCAAATTTGGCCCTGCAGTTTGGGGTCACAGTTTTATATAAAGAGTTATTTAGGCAAATATCTCCTAAACAACGAGCTAGAACTTGAATGTAGCATAAACTTATGTTCCTCTATCAAATGATTCCGATGGACCTGGAGAGCGAAATTGTTGTTGTTGTTGTTGTTGTTGTTGTTGTTGTTATGAAATGTGAGGACCTTTTAGTGAGGCTTGGATGTGTTGTTTTGTTGATGTTTGTATTGTTGACGACAATGTGTTTAAAGACACGAATATGTGTCCAGTCCAGCCATTTGGTATAGTGACAAGTCACGAATATGTGTCCAGCCCAGTCATTAGGTATAGTGACAAGTCACGAATATGTGTCCAGTCCAGCCATTTGGTATAGTGCATCATTTTCACTCCTGGGGAATATGTACGCAGCGAGCACAGCGTAGTGCATTAGAATCAGACCGATATCATACAAGAGTATATTCATATTAAGCGCTACCTTTCGTACTAAAGCTATTGATGTAGATCCGAACTTTCAGTACAATGATCCCATCTTCTTTGTAGCGTACAGTAACAAAATTGCAGTTTCTAGTTGCTTTTAGTTTAAGTAATTGGACTTTTTATTTGGCACGTGTATATTTTTTTTTGGTTATGAAAATATTTACGTGTATATTGATCTGACTTTCACAACACCCATACAGCTTTCAAATTCTTAATTGTTTTTCACAAATTTGATACTTGGATGATTTTATACATACTTTCTACAAAATATGACAATGACATGTTAGATACAATTAACGCAATTTACGAAACTGAAAAAATAAAAATGATTATCGAGTATTACTTTATTAAGTCCAAGTATAATGTTTGTGTTTGAAATTGTCAGAGTTTCATGATAAGCCACACACAATAAATAGTTTATAATAAATGTCATTACTCTAACCTTTCGTACTATGCACTAACATGTTCTCACAATGTACAGATTCCCCAGAAGTGATTTTTGATAACAATAATGGAAGGAAGTGTTGGCTGCAACGGAAATAAGAAAAAAGAAATATATTCTTTCCAGATGCTGCTTTTTATATGCATATGGTACTTGGTTATTTTCGCATCATATTGACAAAATACCTTACTGTAATATAGTGCTGTAAGAGCTGTGTTAGCAAGTAGAACGTCTACAAGCCCTTCTTGATCCTCTTTTTAATATTCACGGGCTTGATATGCTGACCGTGGCCATCTACTTACAGATTTCTGCATCAAACTGCAAACGTTATAGTCGATGACAAACGTCAACTTATCGTACCAGTTTCAGAAGGTCAGGTGTCACTGTTCGTGTGATATGGTTAACTTAATGAGCTGTCGGGTCGCTGCTCATTATATACAGTTGTATACATAAACCATTTGTAAAAGTAATGACTTTATAGCAGCCACTTCATGGCCGTCCGTTCGTCCGTCCGCATGGATGGATGTCCGTCTGTCCCGCTTTCTTGTCCGTTTAACTCATCCTACGTTTTTCATCCCATTTTCATGAAACTTCACAGAAATTATCAGTATGGTGTGTAGTAGCGCATTTTGTCAGGACGTTCGATTTTCTTGATATTAGGCCTTCATCGAGAAATAAAGTTTTAGTTACAGATGAACGTTGAATTGAATTGGATTTTATAGTCGCACCAACAGCTAAGGTCATATGGCGACTTTCCAGCTTCCACTGCTGGAGGAAGACACCAGGTGCCCCTCCGGGCAATTTTCGTGCACGGGCGGGCACCTGGGTAGAACCACCGACGTTCCGCAAGCCAGCTGGATAGCTTCCTCACATAAAGATTCCTAGGCCCCTGAGGGATCGAACCTACAGCGGTGAGGGGCAAATGATTGCAAGTCAGAGACTCTAACCACTCGGCCACGGACGCCCCAGATGAACGTTGAAAAAGGTGGATAATTATAATATATACTTAAGGAGTCTAAACACACCTCATGTAAATAGTTTCAATAATTCCTACATGCAACTTTCGGCTTATTAAACATGTTTTTTATATACAGGAACATTTCTTATGTCGCGATAGCCCTTGTAAGAAGAAGAGCAGAAGAAAAGGAAGAATTATTACTTTATGAAACGTTCATAATTAACGTTAAATAAGGCTTAATGTGTAGCATTATTTGTAGCGCGAACACGTTGTGTGCAGCCGAGTATAACGTAGCTGACGTCATGTCAACAACACCGAACTCTTGCAAAATGGCGCCGTATTAAAGGTAAAGTGACAACATTTTTCACAAATCTATTTTTCATAATTATGGACCCATTTAACTGTTTAGATGGCGTGGACATTTGTTCAAGTATAATTCATATTGCAGGCCCATAGGCAGCCCTGAAATTAACCGAGGCAAAAATAAGTACATGGAGGTACGGTGGTATGTACCCTCCACCCCACCCACACTCCTTTTTTTTTTATTAAGCGATTTCCTGCGTTTTGATGCATGTCCCTCTGACAAGATTTCAGTATTAAGCAAGACATTTGTGTCAATGTTTGATAATGATTATTATCGAAACTGGTATATGTAATAAAGTATGTACATTCCCAAATTTCTACCGAGGCAACCGTGTATCGAAGAATTTCCGCTACAAATTGTATATACTGCACACTTAATTCCACATAATATTCCAAAGAAATCCCAAGGTGTTTTGTAACAAAAAAAAGTTGCAGTTAGTTAGAGAAAGGGCACAACTGTGATGGTGTAGATGTTTTCATCACAGTACACTTTACAACAAGAAATTCATAAATGTTGAATTTTCCTCTTTGAACAATTAAGCCATTTTAAACAGTACTGTACTTAACGTAAAGAGGCATCCTATGTTTTCTCACATGCTTGAGCCAAAAGCGTACTCTGTCAGTAATGAAACTTTGAAGGAATACTATTTGCTGTGTAATGTGTTGTTTTAGTCTTTTTTTCCAGAAAGGAAAGGTTTTACATAGCCATGTATAGCATTCGATTACCAGCAGCATATTGTACATGCAATATATAGCGGAAATTCCCGAGTTGCGTTTCTTTTTCGTTTCAGTGTAGTTATAAGTGCAATTAGAAGGGAAAAAACTATTAAAATCTCAACTGAGTAATTGAGAAAAACTATATTTACACATTAGTTTTCCTGAACACTGCTTGGGTTCCAATCAGAAGTTTAACAAAAAAAAAATCTAAATAGGTTCACCCAAATCAACAAAAATGCAAGGAAAATTTAAACAAAAATAAAGCTAACTGTAAATAAAAATGAACAACTATAAAAGTAAGAATTAAGTATAAACGATTGAACCCCAGGCTAGCTGAAAGGATAAAATAGAGAAAACAAAGTTGACTGCATTCCGCATTTCGATCTTTTATCCAATACTTGAAGAATACCTAATCGATAATCGGCCTATATATTTTCAAATAACGGTTATCTGTATAAGTGTTAAATGAAACCGTTTGATTTATATTCTAGTTGACGATTTTATTCTTTACACTCAGGATAGTCGGCCCTTTGATGTGGAGGTTGGTCTTGTCAATTATTTATTAAATGACACATTTTAATTAAATTGTCTTGCCGACAATGGGACTGTAAATCTTATCAAATAATTTAGTGTTGTACTGTATTTAAATGAAATGGAAAGTTTTAATTAAAGATTTTATCAGCATGGTCTACGTTAAGAAAGATATAAGAAACTCTTACATAAAACGATATGTGTTATAAAATAAAAAAAATATTTTTATTCTACCCGTAGTTGCACTCAGGTGGGATTTGTTAAGAGTCAAGAAACTCATTACTGAATGAGTAATACAAACACTCAAAATATCCTAGCTTATGCAAAAAATAAAAGTCACTGAGTGATTTACAAATGTAAACAGCAATGGATATATAGAGGATCTTAAACGAGTTTCCATTTCATATAAGATTTATGAAACGAGTTATGAATTATTTTAATTTTAACGAGCCTTTTGGCGAGTTAAAATTAAAAATAATTCATAACGAGTTTCATGAATCTTATATGGAATGGGAACGAGTTTAAGATCCTTTTTATCACATAACATCGCAATCAAATTAGTAAAAATTAATTCAGATGGACATAGAACCGCCACGACGTCAGACACACTTTAGCGCCAAAACGTCATAAAATATGTGACGTCGTAACGTCGCGTCTCACACATAATGTTGCGTATAAAAGAGTTCGTGTTTACCTCTTTACAAAATAGCAGTTTACTTTTTAACAAACCAACAACAATGTTTTGTATAACGTGCATTATTTTTATAAGCTGTCACAAATAATAAGTTTATGACTCCGATCTGGGTGAATTTGTAATAAATAAAAAAGTTTCAGTTAATAAACTTGTGTAGTGTTACAGGTTTAACTCAACCAATCAAAATCGTTCCAGGTTGTATTACACGTGTGTCATACAATAGAATATTAAATGGGTGTTCGACACTGCTAACAAGGGACGTTATGTGATAAATAGAAATACGTCATATTTAACAATCATTGTGGCGAGTAAACGACAGAAAAGATAAAGAGATAATTCATGATAGTGTTTGATAATATAAAGTTATACAAGTACTTTCATATTTATGACAAAAAAGGGTAAATATATAAATAATATTACTACCAACTAAGTAAACACTTGAAGTTGTATATTATCTAAATTTGAGCACCGTTATATAGTGCCTATAAAATGGGAGAACAACTTTTAGATTAAGCTTATCCCTTGAAATAGGTACATTTATCGTGCGTTATTTTGACATTATGATTTATAGATTTTGTTGTATAAATAGACGTCGAACAACAGGGAAATGATATTTTCTATAGCATTTAACAATATATGTACTGACCATGCGAACTCCTACATATTTACAAAATTCATAAATCATAACTGTAAAATCATACATCTTTACAATATTCATTTGGAGTAATCCGTTTTGCCTCGTGTGTGACAGTTTCAATTATCCATACTGTAGTCATGTGTCGAGTATACATAAATATCATTAAGAAAGCATGCAGCATGGAGTGACCTTTTCAATTACTTGCACACTGACTGTCTATTTGATAGGTCATCACAAAGTTGAATTATTCATAACCGTATTAAGTGGGTAATTAAATCGCTGTTAGAAATACATTTGCATAAGGAAATTGAGATTATTAGTTTCGTTGGGTGGGTGGGTGGGTGGGGGGGGGGGGGGGGGGGGGGGGACTATTAGTTCCGTTTTGCATTTTACACTGACCCAGAATGAAAACTTTACACTTTATTTGTTTGAATATCTGTTTTGTTAGCATACATGTTGTTGTAAGTTTTACACATGATTATCACGATTTCATTGCGGATAACGATTATGCAATTGTTTTCAAAATCGACGGTCTATTCATGCGTCCAAGCATGAAAAACGTGTTCCTTACTTTGCACGTGTGCAGCAACAGGCGTTTCACTTACAGGTTTTACACCGACATGTAATCATTTGCTGCTCAGCACTGATAATAAAAAGTACTTTGTTTTTAAAAAAGATTTGCATTTGGTGATGCCACGTCTTTCTGAAGATCAGAGAAACCAAGCTATTGGTATGCTCAGGGCGGGATCAATGGTAAATAACGTCGCGCGTCATTTTGGCTGCTCCAGACAGACTATTCATAATCTTGTGAACCGGTACAACATTACTGGGTCTGTCAGAGATCGTGCAAGACCCGGTCGCGTACGTGCGACAACGTTACGTACTGATCGCGTTATCACCTTGACTCACCTACGTAATCGTTTTTTACCAGCAACCATTACTGCTCGGCGTTACGGGGTTCATGAACAGACGATCATAAATCGTATATAACCACATACATGTAATTCCCTGCTCAAAATAACGTTAACGTCTTGCCTTGGCCCGCTTTATCCCCGGACTTAAACCCCATAGAACACATATGGGATGAATTGGGTCAGAGGGCCAGGTCCAATCATCAATTGATACCATAAATGACCTCCAAAATGCACTTCTGTTGGAATGGCAACGTATTCCAAACGCGCTCATACAACGTTACGTAAATTCAATGAGGCGACGTATTCTGCAATGCATTCGTAAAATGGAGGTCACACTGGTTACTGATGCTTTTTATAACATCACTTAGCGCACTCAGTCAGTAATTTCTTGTTTCCAAATGCTGTGTGATCATTTTCATTTTCAGGAATTTTCATTTCGACCCCTCTCAACTTAATTGTTCATAAAAAAGTATGCAATATCTGATTTTTATCCAATAAATTACATAAACACATCGATATGGCATTGAAGCTTCGATGACAAGAAAAATTAACCCCGAATATACATTTATCAACAAAATATATACTTTTGAAGTCTATGTAAAGTTTTCATTTTGGGTCAGTGTATGTTAAAACAACTATTTATAGATGGATTTTCTTAAA
Organism: Cyrtodaria siliqua; assembly: GCA_037043455.1. Lineage (NCBI taxonomy): Eukaryota > Metazoa > Mollusca > Bivalvia > Adapedonta > Hiatellidae > Cyrtodaria > Cyrtodaria siliqua. The sequence continues at coordinate 138,740 of JAWPHD010006766.1, forward strand.
AGACCCGTGTTAACAATTAATAGTTTTTGTATTTTTAGCACAATATACTCTATTATCAGTTATTTCTCTGCCATGTTTTAGTAAATCTCAAATGCAAGAAACTCATCGGGACTTCAAAATTCAAAAAGTCGTTGTCATCTGTCAGTGTTTTTGATCACCTGAGCCGAAGGCTCAATGTGATGTTTTGGAATCACTCTTCGTCCGTCGTCCGTCTGTTGTCTGTCCGTCGTCGTCGTTATCTTTTGCTTCTGACGACTTTTTTTCAGAAACTGCTTGTCGGAATTCAACCAAATCTTATATGAATTCATTAAAATGGATTTTATATTTGCACCAACAGCTAAGGTCATTTGGCGACATTCCAGCTTTTTATTGGTGGAGGAAAGGCATTTTTTCGTGCACGGGCGCACACCTGAGTATAACCACCGACGTTCCGCAAGCAAGCTGGATAGCTTGATACTCACATACTAAACAGTCCTGGCCCCAAGGGGAATCGAACCCACAGCGGTGAGGGACATGCGATTTCAAGTCTGAGACCACTCGACCACGGACGACCCCAAGTTTATGTGAAGCATCATTATATGTTTGTTCGAATGGTGCACCTGAGGTCATAAATGCCCCTGCAATGGGGCTTATCAGTTTCATTTAACAAATCTTAAAAAATCTTCTGCAAAAATACAAGATATAGAACTGTGATATTTTGCATGTAACATCGTCTTATGGTCCTCTAACTAGTTTGTTCTAATGGTGACCCTGAGGTCAAATTTGGACCCGCCCCAGTGTCCTAATCATTCACACGAACTTTAATCAAGAATACTTTCACGGACGGACGGAAAAAGCGGCGAC